>JAVJIF010008456.1:0-151777 GCA_038442645.1 Agave tequilana | reverse complement strand
CCTCTAGGGGAAACCTAGAGGTTTAACGGCTTGTTGCACATGCTCAGTGCAATCGTGTCACCTGCATAAGTGGTGTAATAATTTTCTTAATTTTTTGCTTTGCTCAGGACGAGCAAAAGATAAGTGTGGGGGTGTGATTAGTCTCTAATTTTGCATAATTTTTATCACATATTCACATTTATTTCGTATTAAATCTGCAAAGAAAGTTTTGCTTACTTGATTCTAGGTCCATGGTGTGCAATAAGAAGAAGACCCTAAATCACCATTTAATTGATGAATAAAGGCCTATTAAGATGGCCATTTACCTAGGAGGCTGATTCTGTCAAAATCAGAGGCTGCAAACCAGAAACCGGGCACAGGACTGATAGGAGACAAACTGGGCAGCCGCGCGACTCGAAGCGCCGCGCGCGCGCAGCACTTTATGGCCACGGCCACGGCCGCGTTTTGGGCAAGGGTTTGTCCCCTGGCCCCCCTCTTCCCTGGTGCCTATAAATACCCCCCTGGGTTTTCAGAAGAAGATATGCAGAGTTTTTAGGGTAGTTTCTATTTTCATGTTGTAGTTTAGTTTTAGGTTAGTTCTTCTTTCTCCATTGTATTTTCCATTTTACAGATCTTGTAATAGGGAGAGAGAGTGGTATATACTTGGAATGCAAGAGTGCTTGTAATAGAAGGTGACACTCTATGAAAGGTTCTCTCTTTACCTCTCTATGTTTTCTTCTCTCTAATCTCTTTTACATGTGTAGCTAGTCTTTTCTCTTATGGCAACTAACTACTAACCACCAACTAGTCTAACTTCTTTTATGATATCCACATGAATCTAATAGTCTCGATTTGGCCTTACTCTTGCAAGAGCCATTGATGGCTCATGATGATGATCTAACACTCTAACTTCCTAACCACTAACAAGCTAACATTACTTTACTCCATGCTTACTTTTAGTTTTGATGGTTTAAGTGTAGCTTGTACTTATTTGTTGAGTTGGGTTGTGATGAGTTACATATGGGCCATACTTTGAATCGCTCATGAACCAAGGACTAGTGATGGCCAATGATACATGTGAAGCACTATCACTAAGAGGTTAGCGTATTGGTGGAGTCATTAGTAGTTAGTAGCCGTGAGTTTTCTTTCTTTTTCACTTTGTTTAGAAATATTCCAAAAACCACAAATATATTCTTTTCTATGTTTCCCACTTCTTCGTATTTCACCCGTACTCTCTTTTCATTCTTTGCTTTCTTTTCTTTTGATTCTTTAAAACTTTGAAGAATTTTTAACATACATGTGAATCAACTGGTAAAGTGATTGAGCTTGAACCTGCACACAAAATACAATATTTCAGAACTTTTAGATTAAAGAGTGCAAGTTACTCAATTCTACCACAATAGCAAGTGGCTATGCGGGTCGTGATCCACAGGAGGGACTAGCGATGGAAACATTTTAATAAGTTCTCTTTTATGTTACAGAGAATGGTTAAAGTTCTTCTTTTAGTTCTTAAAAAGAAAAGTGAAAAATTGAGTTAAAGTTGAGTTAGAAAGAAAGCGGTAGAATAAGAAGTTGAGAAATAAGAAGTGATTTGTACAAATGAGATTGAAAAAGAGTGATAAAAGATTTGGTGGATTGTGATGTTCTAAATTAAATGATTAAAAGAAAAGAAACTAAATATTACTTACTTCTTTTGGCCAAATACCTACCTTGAATCTTTTGCAATGATGTTCCTTGAAGTGAGGCGATCAACGTATAGCCCATAAGAGTTGATTCCCGTTTCCTCCACATTATATCATCAAGACGTTGCAAGTATGAAGTGATACAGAATGAAACTCAAAATCCATCGTCATGGGCTATCGGTGGCACTCGCAAAGGCAAGGCTCTTTTGATGCTTTTAGACTCACTTGGATAGCAATTGTACCAAAAGAAGAAAGTAAAGAAGAAGAAGAAGAACACTAAAACAAAGTACATACAAAAGGAACTAATATTCGATTTAAACAATAAGAGAAAAGAAGGAAATCTTACACCGTTGTCACTCTTAGCATAAGCTTCGTTCTCATTCTCCTATGAAACTCTGATCTCCTCTGATTTACATAAACTAAAACTGAAAATTAGATGAAAAGAAAACAAAAACCTACACTACAAAGAATGAAAAACTGGACTACATCCTATCTCTGCATGGTCATCCCATTTACAGTGAAAATCCTGCCTTTTATAGGCAAAACCCAAAGGGAGAGACGTGAGAGAGATGGGGGAGCAAATGCTCCCCCAAAAATACTAAATGGCCGCGTTTCTGCGGCCATGGTGTGGCCAGGTGGCCACACCAGGTGGGGAAGCTTCTTCATATGGAGATTTTTCCTTATCTCTTTCTGATTTTCCCGTTTCTGCTTTAGAATTTGATAAAACAGCCTTTGATCTTTGGCTTCAACTGCTTTATTTGGGATGATTCATTTCAACCAGTTTTCAACCTCTCTGATTTGCCAAGATTTGCCCTGATTCCCTGATTTCGAATTTATTCTAATTTAATAATTCAGAATTTGATGGCTTTTGGGCTCATTTTTCTTCACTCTCCTTTAGGAATGGGCCTACAAATAAATTAAACAATAATTAGGAACAAGCAGAGTTTATTTAATAATAAGTATGAGAATATGATAATAAATGTGCAATCTTAGTGACCGATCACACCCCCATGCCTATCTTTTGCTCGTCCTCGAGCAAAATAACTATACTAAAGATTATTAGGCCACTTTCGCAGGTCACGTGATTGCACTGAGCATGTGCAACAAGCCGTTAAACCTCTAGGTTTTCTCTAGAGGACGAGTTTTGTCTCGTGAGGGTTTTCAGTGGATTACACCACAAAATCTATAAAGAAGAGAAACAAAGAGTTAGCATTTTCGAAAAACATTTTGAAGAGAAAAATATTTGAAATATAATTGTAAGATTTAAGTAACTATAAGTTATAGGAAAACTGAATTTTTCATTCCTAAACTTAGTCTCTATTCAAAAAATTTATTATCAATCAAAGTAAGGAGTCAAATTGTACATCTCATCTAGTCTATTACTTTATCCTAAGTCATATGCACCTTGTGACCGTGAAAATTTTGACTAAGGGTTCTTTAACTCTAACTCTTATGCCTTATTTATTTATATATATTTTGATGGTATTATTTTTTAGTTCTATTAGGCTTTCTAATCTGTATATAACGAGCCTTTAATCGATGACTCCCAAATCAAACGGTCTTAGGGCACCGGTGAGAAAACACCCCAAGAACTTAAGGACTCGAGCAAATAAGGCCACAAAACTAAAGATTTTATTATATGAATCACTTTTAGGCATGAATACTTATGCTTTATTAGACATAAATACCCAGCTTAATCAGAGGATTATATATATCTATATTTTTCTCAAACTTATCTAATCATCTTTCGCATAAATACTAAGACTTGCTTAGGCCAAAGTACCTAGCTAATCAATAATTAGATTTGTTCATCTTTCATAGATATTTTTTCCTTTTTTTATATATATAAGGCATAAGAATCTTTGTTTTTGAACCCTAAGTGTGTAGTGTATGAAGTATGCATATTTCATTAAGGTAAAGATCAAGATTAAATTACTTTGACAATTATCTTCCTAACCCTAAAATTCAAACAAATAATCTTATTTTGACCAAGTTTAAGAAATCCTAATTTTGATTTTCCTATTCCTTAAAATTGACTTAATTTCTTACAAAAATATGTCAAAATATTGTTTCTATTTTCAAAAAGTTTTTAAATAAAGAAAATGTTAAAAAAAAATTTTAAATAAAAAGAAAAACCTAAGTTATGTTAGACCCACCCCCCCACCCTATCTCATGCATTGTCCTCAATGTATGAATTAATGCATAGATGCATGAAAAAGAAGAAAGGGAAGGAAAATATTACCTTAAGGTGGTGGTTCCGGTGGTGGTCTGATTGGTCCACGAAATGCGGCCCAATCGACTTTTCGTGGAGTTCGGGAACCCACCAGAAATTTCTCTAATATAACCCACTAAAATGATATATACATGAATGATTTTTATTAAATATTTTACCCCATCTAATTTTCAAATTTCATAATTAATTTCAGAGTCAATTTTGTCAACCGCCTTGTCCCAAAATGGAGTTTGAAAAGATGGAATGATTGACTTGGACTTTGAAAGTATGAGAACTAATACCAACTCAGAAAAATGACTTAAGTCAAGTAAAGGTTCAGGAGTCGAGATTGGTTCAGGAAGTGGGTCCAAATCATAAAGTTGAAACTCAAGTCCACATTCATTTTCCCACAATGGAATATGACTTAATATTGGTGATTCAAGTTCAAGAATTACAGGTGTGGGAATCAAAACTGACTCTAAAATATTACTCAAGTCGGCTAACAAAACATGAGTCAATATTGATTCAGAAATTTGAACTGGATCACAAATTTGAGAATCTAGGTCACATTTCTCATTGAGTTCAATTTCATATAAAGAAACTTGCCAATTTATGAATAGGACTTTCAAAAGTGTGAATTGGTCAAGTTCAATATGATGATCATCAAAGATGGGTGATTCAATTTCATGATGAATTGGCACAAGATCCAATGTTAACTCGGGCAAAAGATTGAAATCAGGTGAAGACACCGGAGTCATTATGAATCAGGAAGTAGAATTGAATCAGTAAGTTGAGGTTCAGGATCATATCATTCTCAAGTCTATTTCAGGAAAGGAATAACTTGCCAAACTGTCAATATCATTTTTAAAATTTTGAGTTTGGGCAAGTTCAAGTGATTGTGCTGAAATGGAACTTGTTTTCCAAAACAACATGACTCTTCAGCTCTAACAGAATGGTTAACGACATTAGAACTGGCCAAACGTAAGAATGTAGAGTTTGGACCATCATATTTATGTCATGATTACGAGCGTTTTGAGCCTGAGTCATGGCTTCAAGCTTCTTTTCATAGTTGATAGGTTCATCATTTTATTGCGATTGGTCTTGAAAAGATGAAGTTTTATTTTGGAATTGGTGATAAAATTGTGAGTCCATCAGATTTTGTGATTGTTGTTTGGACTCACGCATACTCATTTCCAAAATTGATGGTTTTCTATTTTGGACTGGTGGAACTGAGTATAAATCTTGAAATATTGTGGACAAGGTGGATAAGGAGGACAAGTTGGTTGAAAATTGGACTCGGGGGAGGTGAATCCCTATTGACACTGTGAAGAGTTGAAATTATTCTGGAAATTATGGTTATAAGATTGGGGGCATGGGTTATATTGATTTGGATAAGACCAATCCGGCACACTAGGTTGGTTAAAGTTTTGATATGCCGGGTTGATGATATTCGAAAAAGGGTTGGGGTGTAGTATAGATTATCATTAAAATTGAAAAAATTATTGTTATAAGCCATATCACACAATAAATGTTAAACACAAACAAAGAAAAACAAACAAATAAGCAAACAAAAAAGAAAATTCTAACCTAAGGGTAAACCTATGACCTAGACGACTCCTAACTGGTTAGACTGTCCACGGGAGGTATAATGCAGACTTTGACCACAAGCTAATCAGCCAGGTCAGGGTAAGATTGGTGGGAGATTATCCATCAAAGACGTTCCTTAATTAAGTAACCACCAACCTTCGGGCTTTCGGCCCTTAATCCCCTTCCTAGACACTGATTTGGCAGGAGTCAAATTCCAACACCTTTCCCCTTAGGATAATCTCCTAATTGAGTCCAAGATGTCCCTAGGGCTAACGTCTACTCATTTTTAGTTAGGCTTGGATTAGTGAGTGAGGAGATTGTTTGTGCGCTAAGGGAGGGTAATGACTTCCCCACCTTATCTTGTTCATAGGACAAACCCTTAAGATTGATTTAGTGCAGTGTACAAGAAAAGCAACACTTAAGCAATGTAAACAATCCAAAAGTGTTCTTATAGTAGATTCTATGCACACGTACCTTTGCTTCAGTACTCTTCAACAGTAAATAAAAAATGTAATGAAATAGACACGTGCCTAAATGCAAAGTCTAAATTATTTTTTTAGCATTTACTATCATCATTTTACTGTTGAGGTTAGAAAGTAGATACAGTGAGACAAACAAGGAAATAAATGTTACAGATATTTAAACTACGCAATTCAGCTAACCTGCAAAAAATACAGGTTAGTAGTTCACTCAGATTGCCACATGAATGTAGCAAATCTGAGAGCTTCTTGGCTCTGCTTTCTTGAGCAGAGTCCAATGCCACTTATATGTTCACTGCAACAAAGATTCCTTATTGTCAAGCCTGTACACCAAAAACAAAAAGAAAGTTAACCAAAAATGTAAATCTAAAAGAGAGAATTACTTACCGTCCCTCCCCCGGCAACGGCGCCAAAATTTGATTGAGTTTAAACCTGCACACAAAATACAGTATTTTAGAACTTTTAAGATTAAAGAGTGCAAGTTACTCAATTCTACCGCAATAACAAGTGACTATGCGGGTCGTGATCCACAAGGAGGGACTAGCGATGGAAGCTTTTTAGTAAGTTCTCTTTTATATTTCAAAGAATGATTAAAATTCTTCTTTTAATTCTTAAAAGAAAAGTGAAATATTGAGTTAAAGTTGAGTTAGGAAGAAAGCGGTAGAATAAGAAGGTGGAGAAATAAGAAGTGATTTGTACAAATGAGATTGAAAAAAGTGATAAAAGATTTGGTGGATTGTGGTGTTCTAAACTAAATGATTAAAAGAAAAGAAACTAAAAATTACTTACTTCTTCTTTTGGCCAAATACCTACATTGAATCTTTTGCAATGATGTTACCTTGAAGTAAGGCGATCAACGTATAGCCCATAAGAGTGGATTCCCGTTTCTTCCACATTATATCATCAAGACGTTGCAAGTATGAAGTGATACAGAATGAAACTCAAAATCCATCGTCATGGGCTATCGGTGGCACTCGCAAAGGCAAGGCTCTTTCGATGCTTTTAGACTCACTTAGATAGTAATTGCACCAAAAGAAGAAAAGTAGAGAAGAAGAAGAAGAATACAAAAACAAGGTACATACAAAAGGAACTACATATTCGATTTTATAATAATAAGAGAAAAGAAGGAAATCTTACACCGGTGTCACTCTCAGCACAAGTTTCGTTCTCATTCTCCTATGAAACTCTGATCTCCTCTGATTTACATAAACTAAAACTGAAAATTACATGAAAAGAAAAATAAAAACCTACACTACAAAGAATGAAAAACTGGACTAAATCCTATCTCTGCATGGTCGTCCCATTTACAATGAAACCCTGCCTTTTATAGGCAAAAACCCAGATGGGAGAGACGTGAGAAGATGGGGGGAGCAAACGCTCCCCCAACAAATACTAAACGGCCGCGAAAACGCGGTTTTGGCCGCGTTTCCGCGAGGTGGCCACACCAGGTTAGGGCAGCTTCTTCATTTGGAGATTTTCCTTATCTCCTTCTGATTTTCCCGTTTCTGCTTTAGAATTTTATAAAACGGCCTTTGATCTTTGGCTTTAACCGCTTGATTTGGGATGATTCATTTAAACCGGTTTTCAACCTATCTGATTTGCCAAGATTTGCCCTGATTCCCTGATTTCGAATTTATTCTAATTTAATTCAGAATTTGATGGGTTTTTGGGCTCATTTTTCTTCACTCTCTGATTGGTCGCTAATGTTGCATATTTAGTATCATATTTTCATACTTATTCTTGAATAAAACTTTGCATTGTCTTAATTAATTGCTTAATTTATTTGCAGGCCCAATCTTTAAGGAGATGAACAGAAATGAGCCCAAAGCCCACCAAAATTCTGAATTAAATCAGAATTATTCGCACTAAGTAAATCAGGGCAAAATCAAGAGGTGGAAACCGGTTGAAAAGAATCCTCTCAGAATCGATCGGTTAAAGCCAAGAATCCAAGGCCATTTCGTCAGAATCCGGGACTTAAACTGAAAAACCAACTCCAGATAAAGTCAGAAGGCCAAACCAGCGCGACCCACCAACAGGGTGTGGCCACCTGGCCACACCCTGGCCGCGAAAACGCGGCTTTTGCCGCATTTCCGCGGCATTGTTGGGGAGTTAGGGGGAGCGTTTGCTCCCCCGACCTCCCCGGGATCCTGCTTACTGGGTTTTCTGCCTATAAAAGGCCATTCTTTGTGCTGAAAATGGACGCCCATGCAGAGTTAGGATTTAGCCTAGTTTTCATTTATAGTTTAGGTTTTTCTTTTCTTTATTATGTAATTGTAATGTGTATGTAAGCTTAGGATTAGATGATGATTCATGTAAGTAAGAGAGAGAGGCATATGTTGAGAGTGACACCGATGTACCCTCCTCCTTTCTTCCATCGTTTCAAGCAATAAAAGATAACATTGTTATGTTCTTCTTTACTTTCATTCTCTTTTGTCTTCGTCTTCCTCTTCTACTTTACCTCGTTTGTTTTTGTTGAGTTTACAAGTGAATTTCAAAGCACAAGTATAACGATGTTATGTGAGTGCCAACGATAGTTCATGAAGACGTTCTCCTCCTTAAGACGTATCACTTCATGCTTGTGCGAGACTTGATGATATAATGCGAATGGGGACTGAACTCGGGCTTATGATCTATGCGTTGAATGCCTCCTAAATAAAGGTAGAACATGCAAGGTTTCCAGGTAAGTCATCACTCAAATTAGGTAAGTATTTCTTCAACCTTCTTTCTTTTCTTTTATTTCTTTAGTATAGATCACCACCTCTTCCAAATCATTTTCAGTCTTTTTCCCAACTCATTTGTACATAATCGCTTTCATCATTTTCTGATTTTTCTCCACTTTCCATTCTACCACTTTCTTCTTAACTTTAACTATTAACTCCTTTTCATTTTCTTAACTTTAACCAAAGAAGAATCTTCGTTTTGTTTTCATAAGGATTTCCATAAAGAACGTAAACGCTTCCATCGCAAAACCCTCCTTGTGGATCACGACCCGCATAGCCACTTGCTATAGCGGTAAGATTTGAGCACTTGCACATCTTCATTCTAAGTTCTTTAATTCCGTATTTTGTGTGCAGGTTTAGCCTCAATCAAATTTTGGCGCCGTTGCCGGGGAGGGTAACGTTTCTATTGAAATTTGAATTTTTATTGAAAATTTTTTAGAACTAAAACGAATTTTCTTCTCTGTTGCAGGTTATAGGGCAAGCAAAGCAGGAAATTTAAGTTGCAATAACATATAAGTGGCCTTGGGCCTCTGCTCTAAAAAGCAGAGACCAAGTGCCCTCTGCTTTGCCGCGGATCCGCGGCCAAAGCCGCGAAAATGCGGAAAAAAGGAGTGGACTACTAACTGTCTTTTTGCATGGCTGCTTGCTTTGTAAATTGTAGTTTTCTGCAACTTTACTTTTTCTTATATGCCATCACATAAGCCTGCTAATAATCAACAGTAAAATATTTGTTGAAAAGATAAAAAATTGAGTAGACGTTTGCATTTTAGGCACGTGTCTTTTCAATTCATTTATTTTTACTGTTGAAGAGTGCTGGAGCAAGGTACGCATGCATTGCATGTAGAATAGGACTCATCTCTTGGTTGATTTTCATTGCTTTGAGTGAATCCTATTTACATATCTTGTACTCTTGCACAAATTGATTTTAAGGGCACTAACCCATAACAAGATAAGGTGGGGATTTAATCACCCTTCCTTAGCCCAAAAATCAGATTTCAAGCACTCACTAACCCAAGCTTAACTTAAAATGAGTAGATGTTGGCCCTAGGGACATCTCGAACTCAATTAGGAGATTATCCTAAGGGGAAAAAGTGTTGGAATTTGACTCCTGCAAAATCAATGTCGAGGAAAGGGATTGAGGGCCGAAAGCCCGAAGGTTGGTGGTTATTTAATTAAGGAACGTCTTTGACGGAAAACCTCCCACCAACCTTGCCCTGACCTGGTTGATTAGCTTGCGGTCAAAGTCTGCATTAGACCTCCCGTGGACAGTCTAATCAGTTAGGAGTCGTCTAGGTCATAGGTCTACCTTAACTTAGTTAGAATTTTTTTTCCTTTTATTTGTTTGCTTCTTTGTTTGTTTTTTCTTTCTTTTTTGTATTCTATTGTGTGATATGGCTTATAATAATAATTTTTTCAACTTTAATAATAATCCATATTACACACCGAATTCATTTTCGGATATTACCAACCCGGCATATCATGACTTTAACCAACCTAGTGTGCCGGATTGGTCTTATCCGAATCAATATAACCCATACCCCTAATCTAATAACTATAATTTCCATAATGATTTCAACTCTTCACCGAATCAGTGGGGATTCACCTCCCCCGAGCATAATTTTCAATCAACTTGTCCTCCTTCTCCACCTAGTCCACAATATTTCAAGATTCATACTCAGTTCCACCAGTCCAAAATAGGAAACTATCAATTTTGGAAATGAGTATGCGTGAGTCCAAACACAAATCCTAAAATCTGATGGACTCACAATTTCACCACCCATTCCAAGACAATACTTCATCTTTTCATCAAAACAATGAGCCTATCAACTATGAAAAGATGCTTGAAGCCATGACTCAGACTCAAAACGCTCGTAATCGTGACATAGATATGATGGTTGAATCTCTACGTTCCCACCGTTCTGATGTCACTTACCATTCTGTTAGAGCCGAAGAGTCATGTTGTTTTGGAAATCAAGATTCTATTTCAGAACAACCATTTGAACTTGCCCAAACTCTAAATTTTGAAAAAGATATTGACAGTTTGGCAAGTTATTCCTTTCCTGAAATAGAACTTGAGAATGAATATGATCTTGAACCCCACTTAGTGATTCAATTCTTCTTCCTGATTCAATAATGACTCCGGTATCTTCACCTGACTTCAATCTTTTCCCGGAGTCAACATTGGATCCTGTACCAATTCATAATGAAATTGAATCACCCATCTTTGAGGATCATATTGAACTTGACCAATTATACACTTTTGAAGATTCTATTGACAAATTGGCAAGTTCTCATTTTTATGATATTGAACTCAATGAGATATGTGACCTAGATTCTCAAATCTGTGATCCAGTTCACCTTTCTGAATCAATATTGACTCCTGTTTTGTTACCAAACTTGAGTAATATTTTAGAGTCAGTTTTGATTCCCCCACCTATCATTCTTGAACTTGAATCTCCAATATTAAGTCACATCCCATTGTTAGAAAATACATGTGGACTTGAGTTTCAACTTCTTGACTTGGACCCGCTTCTTGAACCAATCTCAACTCCTGAACCTTTACTTGACTTAAGTCACTTTCCTGAGTCAGTATTAGTTCCTGTACTTCCTGAGTCCAAGTCAATCATTCTATCTTTTCATACTCCATTCTGGGACGAGGTGGTTGACAAATTTGACTCCGAAATTAGTTATGGAATTTGGAAATTAGATGGGGTTAAATTTTTAATAAAAATTCTTCATGGATTTATCTTTTTAATGGGTTATATTAAAGATATTTCTGGTGGGTTCCTCCGAATCCCACGAAAAGTCGATTGGGCCGCGTTTCGTGGACCAATCAGACCACCACCGGAACCACCACCTTAAAGTAACACTTTCCTTCCCTTTCTTCTTTTTCATGCATCTATGCATTAATTCATACATTGAGGACAATGCATGAGATAGGTGTGGGGGAGGGTCTAACATAACTTAGTTTTTTTTCTTTTTATTAAAAAAATAAATAAATAAATAAAAATAAAAATTAACATTTTCTTTACTTTTAAAAACTTTTTGAAAATAGAAACAATATTTTGACATATTTTTTGTAAGAAATTAAGTTAATTTTAAGGAATAGGAAAATCTAAATTAGGATTTCTTATACTTGGTCAAAATAAGATTATTTGTTTGATTTTTAGGGTTAGGAAGAAAATTTGTTAAAGTAATTTAGTCTTTATCTTTACCTTGATGAAATATGCACACGTCATATACTTACACACTTAGGGTTCAAAAACAAAGATTCTTATGCCTTATAAAAAAAATGAAAGAAATAAATAAATCTAATTATTGATTAGCTAGGTGCTTTGGCCTAAGCAAGCCTTAGTATTTATGCGAAAGATGATTAGATAAGTTTGAGAAAAAAAATTTTCTCTGATTAAGCTGGGTATTTGTGCCTAATAAAGCACAAGTATTCACGCCTAAAAGAGGTTCATATAATAAAATCCTTAGTTTTGTGGCCTTGTTTGCTCGAGTTCTTAAGTCCTTGGGGTGTTTTCTCACCCGGTGCCCTAAGACCGTTTGGTTTGGGAGTCATCGATTAGAGGCTCGTTACATGGGCAGATTAGAAAGCCTAATAGAACTAAGGAATAATATTACAAAAAAAAGTATATATAATTAAATTAGGCATAAGAGTTAGAGTTAATGAACCCTTAGTTAAAATTTCCACAGTCACAAGGTGCATGACTTAGGTTAAAGTAATAGACTAGATGAGAAGTACAATTTGACTCCTTACTTTGATTGATAACAAATTTTTGAATAGAGACTAAGTGTAGGAATGAAAAATTCAGTTTTCCTATAACTTATAGATTGCTTAGATCATACAATTATATTTCAAATATTTTTCTCTTTCAAAATGCCTTTCGAAAATACTAACTCTTTATTTATCTTTCTTTATGGATTTTGTGGGTGTAATCCGCTGAAAACTCTCACGAGACAACACTCGTCCTCTAGGGAAAACCTAGAGGTTTAACGGCTTGTTGCACATGCTCAGTGCAATCGCGTGACCTGCGAAAGTGGTCTAATAATCTCTAGTATAGTTTAGTTGTTTTGCTCGAGGACGAGCAAAAGATAGGTATGGGGGTGTGATTGGTCGCTAATGTTGCATATTTAGTATCATATTTCCATACTTATTCTTGAATAAAACTTTGCATTGTCTTAATTAATTGCTTAATTTATTTGCAGGCCTAATCTTTAAGGAGATGAACAGAAATGAGCCCAAAGCCCACCAAAATTCTGAATTAAATCAGAATTAATTCGCACTAAGTAAATCAGGGCAAAATCAAGAGGTAGAAAACCGGTTAAGAAGAATCCTCTCAGAATCGATCGGTTAAAGCCAAGAATCCAAGGCCATTTCGTCAGAATCCGGGACTCAAACTGAAAAATCAACTCCAGATAAAGTCAGAAGGCCAAACCAGCGCGACCCACCAACAGGGTGTGGCCACCTGGCCACACCCTGGCCGCGGAAACGCGGCAAAAGCCGCGTTTCCACGGCATTGTTGGGGAGTTAGGGGAGCGTTTGCTCCCCCGACCTCCCCGGGATCCTGCTTACTGGGTTTTCTGCCTATAAAAGGCCATTCTTTGTGCTGAAAATGGACGCCCATGCAGAGTTAGGATTTAGCCTAGTTTTCATTTGTAGTTTAGGTTTTCTTTTCTTTATTATGTAATTGTAATGTGTATGTAAGCTTAGGATTAGATGATGATTCATGTAAGTAAGAGAGAGAGGCATATGTTGAGAGTGACACCGATGTACCCTCCTCCTTTCTTCCATCGTTTCAAGCAATAAAAGGTAACATTGTTATGTTCTTCCTTACTTTCATTCTCTTTTGTCTTCGTCTTCCTCTTCTACTTTACCTCGTTTGTTTTTGTTGAGTTTACAAGTGAATTCCAAAGCACAAGTATAACGATGTTATGTGAGTGCCAACGATAGTTCATGAAGACGTTCTCCTCCTCAAGACGTATCACTTCATGCTTGTGCGAGACTTGATGATATAATGCGAATGGGGACTGAGCTCGGGCTTATGATCTATGCGTTGAACGCCTCCTAAATAAAGGTAGAACATGCAAGGTTTCCAGGTAAGTCATCACTCAAATTAGGTAAGTATTTCTTCAACCTTCTTTCTTTTCTTTTATTTCTTTAGTATAGATCACCACCTCTTCCAAATCATTTTCAGTCTTTTTCCCAACTCATTTTTACATAATCGCTTTCATCGTTTTCTGATTTTTCTCCACTTTTCATTCTACCACTTTCTTCTTAACTTTAACTATTAACTCTTTTTCATTTTCTTGACTTTAACCAAAGAAGAATCTTCGTTTTGTTTTCATAAGGATTTCCATAAAGAACGTAAACGCTTCCATCGCAAAACCCTCCTTGTGGATCATGACCCGCATAGCCACTTGCTATAGCGATAAGAATTGAGCACTTGCACATCTTCATTCTAAGTTCTTTAATTCCGTATTTTGTGTGCAGGTTTAGCCTCAATCACTCTCCTTTAGGAATGGGCCTACAAATAAATTAAACAATAATTAGGAACAAACAGAGTTTATTTAATAATAAGTATGAGAATATGATAATAAATGTGCAATCTTAGCGACCGATCATAAAGCTTCTATCGCCTCCCGTCCTTGTGGATTCGACTCGTTTTAGCCTCTATGCTATAACGAAAGTATCAAGGAAGCCAAAGCACCCACTTTAAATCTTTATTACAAAACATATACTTTTTGTGCGCGATTTTTCCCCGATCAAACTACATGAAGCTCCCTTATGCCCCATGCATGCTCGAGTAGATGTAAAGATGGCACATCAATTCCCGGTATGTCTCGAACAGGGCAGGCTCCTACTTCGCCAGAAGTGTCAATTTCGCCTCGCATGGGAAGCATTTTTCATAAGGGAGAGATCCCATAGGAAGAGCAGAGACTTCCCACATCTCATGCAAAGGCATGCCCAATTTGCCTACAGGAGTAAAGGAAGTCCCTATGGCTGGACAGTATAACTCGAAGATGGCGTAGAAGTTCGCTACGCTCACTTGGATGCCGTAACAGGTCGCCCTGACAGCCTCATAGAGTCCTAGCCTCTCCAGATCCTCTTCAAAATGGGCCAAAACATATAAGGTCAAGTCAATCCCTCAGGCCTTGGGGAGATGAATCCACCAAGGAGTCCTGAAATCAGTGGCTAGATAATTGCCATGAGCTTTGAAGAACTGGCTTCCAAAAGTTTGAGCCACGGCAGGATTTTCCCCACTGGGATGTCTGGGAGAATGTTCCCAGGGTGGATACCCAATGTGCAGCGAGGAGCACCTGCCCTTGTATAATCGGGAGCAGATCTATCAATTTCCCACATGAATGGAGTCAGTAGTCCGAGTCACTTGCCACTTCATCTTCTGAACCCTCGTCACGCATTAGAAGAAAGACAGCGAAAAATGACGCTTGCTAGATGGGAGATAATACTTCTCGCCATCCAGAATGAAAATCCACTGCCCTTCTCCGGCCAGCAGTTGATGATCAGTGTCTAGCGCTGCATTCCCAAACATAAAGTCGGGCTTCCGATAGGTTCTCCGGTCACAATCCTCGAGGGGAGCAGTAGTTAACATGCTCCTCATAGTACGCTGATCTCTGGCGTAGATAAGAGCATCTCGGCTAGGAGCGCTCTGCTCGCTGAATAATGAGGCCTGCCCCTGGAATTGCAGGCTAACATTGCCATCTAGTCCCCTGGCTGTTCCAAAGAGACTGTTCAAAAGACCCAGAGTATAGTGCACTGTAAAAACAAGAAGAAGCTATATTAGTTCATTAGCCGAAGAAAAAAAGAAAGCTATAGCAAAAAGAAAATGTTATCTTCGCCCTGAGGCTCAGCTCCACATCCTGGACAAAGACAGAATGCAGAAGATCTCTAAGTGTTAGCTTCGCTCTGGAAGCTTAGCTTCGCGTTCTGTTGCTGAACAGAATGCGGAAAAGCCTAGGTACTAGTGCCTAAAGTTATTCTAAGGACTTTAAAGTCCTTTTCCTAGCTACGTTTCTAGGGCTAGCTTCGCATCCTGTCGTTTCTTAGAATGTGAACCGCCCTAAGGGTTAGCTTTGCATAGAAGCTGAGAGAAGAAACTCTTGGTTTCTAAATTTCAAGTTGAGAAATTAAGGGGAATTAAATCCCCTAAAAATTCGGCAAAGAAAATTAAGGGAGTTGAACTCCCTGAGATCACTGGATCATGATGGATCACTCTAGATTCACCAGGAAATAGCCAAAAATTAGCTTCGAAAAGAGATGAAAATCTCCAAATATAAGGGAAAAATCCCTACCCGTAATAGGGCATTCGATGACCGGAGGAGGAGAGGGCCCCTCCGTCGCAGAGGTGGCTGCGTCTTTGCCTGCTCATCTTTTGGGAGCCATGGAAGAACTGAAAAGTTCTGAACATCTCAACGAAGAAGAAGGAGGAGAAAGAGATTTGTTTCCCTAAAAATTTAAAGAGAAGTTAATTCTCCTTCTTTCAGCCCAATCGAGCTTTTATAGGCTTAAAATTGCCTAACTTTGCCTTCTCAAAAGGAGCGCAGGCGATCGTTTCAAATTAATTTAAAACGGCGCCTTCCTGAGAAATCTTGCTTCAGCCCCGACAAGGGCTAACTCCGCTGTGAGTTCAGCGTTGACCTCGTATGACGCTTGAATAACTTCGCTAAAAGACAAGCCTTAGCTCCGCTAAGAGCTCATCTTTAGCTTCACAGAAACTTCGTGCTAGCTCCGCTGGAAGCTCGTTCTCGACTTAGCCGAAAATTCATCTTCAGCTTTGTGGGAAGTTTAGCGCCGCTAAGAGCTTTTCTTTCCTCCTAAGGAAAAGACTTGCCTAAGCTAGTCCATTCCAAGTGTTTTCAAAACACAAAGGGAAAAGGAAGGGAACAAAGTAGATAAATAACATTTTTATTGATTCAAAAGTGAAGATACATTGATATTACATCAAGATTGACTTTCATACAACAGAATCATTATTGTCCTATCTACTTCCAAGGTGATGAACCATATCAACTGGACACGAAAGGTCTTCCTCCTGCACAAGGCCATAATCCTTCGCTTAATGGCAGATTTTGCCATCAAGAAGCTGGATCTTCTTTAATCAAAATTGGCAAGGGATTGGTTGCCATCAGAAAGCTGGGTCTTCCTTAAACAAAATCGGCAAAAGAGGGATCCGAGACCTCACAGGTGACGTCCGCCTTCCTGAAGTGGATCATCTCAGATAAGCGACTACCATCTTCTTCTCGAAGTGGGTCATCTCGGATAAGTGACTGCCAGTCTTTTCTTGGAACACGCATCAGCTGCTCCAGTATATTCCGCATGTTTATGATCAAAGTTTCAACTTGAAAATCAAGAGGCAAGTTTCTTGTCTCTTTTATTAAGACGAAAGACTGGCGAGTTTTCAGAAGGTAGGAGTGTACTAATATTCAGAGAGAGAGGGTTAGAGTCAACCTTTGATGCTCGTATGTGATGCTCAAAAACTCCAAAATGTATTCACAGATTTTCTTTACTCTTTCTGAATCACCGTTGTAGCATAAGCTATTACGGGTCGATCCTCAGGGAGAGTGTACGATAGAAGCATTCACGGTTTCGAAATTGAGTTTGTTTGAAGAAAGAAAACGAAAGTTCTTCTATGTTCAAGAAAAACAAAATGACATAGAAAGTAGAGGAAAATTTCTTTGTGGATTTTGTTGCATAAAAAGGAAAAGGATGGAAAGGAAAATGAAATGAACTTGAATGTAGCTTGAAAAGAAAACTTTGAGAAGGGAAACTTTGAAAGACTTTAGAGAGAAAAAATCATGACTAGCTAATTCTTCTAATTTACTAACTTACTAATTTCATAGGGTGATGCATGCCTTATGTTGATTCATCGGCAAAAGTTTGTCTTGCTTGTTTGGTCAAAATACTTTCCCATGTAGAGGATGAGTGATCTTCTCAGCTTGACTTGTAACCTCATTGATTCATCGGCTCCCGAGATAGATTTTCAGTGATGGAATCAAGGATAGTCACTCAAGGACATGCTAAGAGAGAAGATACAAGATTCATTAGTCCATCAAAGCCATACTCGAGCTAGCATTGAAGTAAGAAAATTGTACTACTAATCAATAGCATAGTTAGGTGCTCCATCTCCATGTTCCATCAAGGCACTTGTTCTAAAGACAAGGCTCTAAATGAGGCTCACATGAATCATATGGAATGAAAACAAGCATTTGCCAAGAATTAAAGTAACTCATCTTCATTGGGGATAATAGAGACTTGAAATTACAAGACTACAATAAAGCATCCAGTGAATCACATGAATTAGCAATCACCCAAGAGTTAGTAGTTAGTAAAGTTAGAGGTTAGCTAGTCATGTTAGAGAGTTAGCTAGACATTGAAGTAAAAAGCACACAACAATTCAATGTAGAAGAAGATGCAATAGTAATAAAAGCTTGAAGAAAGTAAAGCACTAGAATGAGTAAAGATGAGAAGAAAGAAGGATCTGTTGGCCCAAGGTTACAATCACCCGTTTTATTGAGTTTTGATGATTACAAAACATATATAGTTATTTGTACTAATCATGTTTAGTGTTTAAGTGTGTTTTAGGGTTCTAAGGATTTATGGAGTGCTCTTTCCTAAAGGAAGATCGTTTTGACTCAAGTCGGTTTATTTCAGGTTCATCATATCAAGCTATTCAAAGAATATACCAAGCTTCTCAAGATCATGAAGAAGCCCACTTGAAGACTTTGTAGTCACCTAGAATCTATGTAAGACTTAGTTTGTTAAAGTTTGAGGTTGTGTTAGATTGGCTCAAGAACACACACACTTTTTCCAAAATACGGTTTTTATTTTTGGTTTTTGTTTTAAGTTCATGCTTTGATTTCTATACATGACTCAATTTTCTATAAATTTTATATCTTGTTTATATCATGTATACCTATCTCTTCAGCATGATACTTAGCCATATTTCCCTACAAAATTTATTTGAAAAATTTCCAAAGTTCAGAAAATATCCCATATCAAAAACTGTTTCAGGCCTGGTGGTCGACCGGATCCTTTCCAGGCTTGGCCGGTTGACCGACCGGTCGACCGTGTCTTGTGTCCAGGGCGTGCACGTTTTGTGCACGTCTGTCAGTCGACCGACCGGTCGGCTGACTAAAAGCAGCTTGCTCTCTGTTTTTGGCCGGTCGACCGCGTCGGTCGACCGATAGCTCAAAATGTTTTTCCCCTTTGGCGTCCGATCGACCGACCGTCAACCGAGTCCAACGGCTAGTTGCCAATCGGACTGCCGGTCGACCGGTCCGGTCGACCGACAGCCGTCTCCAGCCGCCAACGGCTAGTTTCTGATTTTCTGATTTTTTGGGATTTGATTGGGATTTGAGTGTCAGTTTTTTTCTGAAACTTTGAGGGCTATTCTCTGAACCTATTACCTAGTTTTAATCATGTTTAGACCTCCTCCATTCCCTATAAATAGAGGGGATTGGTCATCTGCAAAATACAAGAAAGATACCTAGTTTTTCAAGTTTTCAAAAGAAAGAAAAAGTTTCAAAAGCTCTCTTTTCTCTAGTGCATTCTTGGCTAGTGTTTTCAGTTGTGTTTTCAAACTACTTTCATTTACAACTGAGCTTGTTTTTCTCACTACACTTCTTGAGCCAAAAACCCTCCTCACTCTATAAGGAAGTTGTAAAGAGAAGTTTGTGATCCCTTGTTTGATCACTTGGTTACTTGTTCTTCTTGCTTTGTGAGTCCTCTTTGGTAGAGGATTGGATTGGTGGAGTTCGGTACTCCGGTCTTCGGTAGACCTCTTGTAATTGGTGAAGTTCGGTACTCCGGTCTTCGGTAGACCTTGTAATCCTCGGTGGATATAGTGGAAACCCTTCACGGCGGTGAAGGCGGGGAGTAGAGCGGTGGCTCGAACCTCGAAATAAATACTTTGTGTTTGCGATTGTTCTTCTTATTGTTTTTTACTTCTTGCTTGTGTCATTGCTTCTTATTTCTAACTTGTGATATATCTTGTGTGCACTTCACTATTGCATCCATTCTATTATTTGCCACATTGTCGATCATTGCTCATACAACAGGATTGCAATACGCACCTCAAACTCTTATCTAGAGGAATCACGAGGAAAGAGTTCAGAACCCTTCACCGGGTATTCGGCTCTTAGTCTTGTTTTGAGCGATCGTTGCTTCATTTATTCATGATAGCTTAAAAAGATCTTTAGATTAGCATTTACACCTATTCACCCCCCCCTCTAGGTATTTTACAATTGGTTTCAGAGCTTTGGTCTCTAGGCTTTTGGCTTAACAACCTTAGAGAGATCCTATTGCTAATCATCTCATTCATTTTTCATCCTCACTTTTAGTAAAAATTGCCGAAGGTATTAAGATCCCACCTAAATTTGATGGCCTAAACTTTCCCATATGGAAAGTTAAGATGACCGTATTTTTGCAATCCCTAGGAAGCCGGCTTGCAAAGGCGGTGACCAAACCATTTAGTGTACCCACCGGTGATGAGGACACTTGGTCCGATATAGAAACAAAAGAATTTGATGCTAATGCTAGGGCACATTATGCATTGCTTCAAGCACTTAATGATGATGATATATCTAGAGTTATTCATTGCAAATCCGCCCATGAGATTTGGACTCACTTGCTTGTCACTCATGAGGGACTTCACAAGTTAAGAGGGCTAAAATAGACCTTCTTCGGTCCCAATATGAAAACTTTTCTATGCAAGAGAATGAAACCATAGATGATATGGTTACAAAATTTACTAAGATTACTAATAGACTTTTCTCTCTAGGTGATGCTATTGACAACGATCAAAAGGTGAGGAAGATCATCCGAGCTCTCCCTCCATCTTGGGAAGTCAAAGCCACTACCTTGAAAGAACTCAATGACAAAGAAGAGATGGAGCTTATAGGTCTCATTGGGAACCTCAAAACCCATGAGATGGAACGAAAAGATAGAGAAGAAATGGCTCCCTCCAAGAAGAAAACTATTGCCTTCAAGAGTCATTCCACATCCTCCGACGAAGACGATGAAGAAGAAGAAGATGAGGAGCTTTCACTTCTTGTCAAGAACGTTCGGAGAATGTATAACAAGGCAAAGTTCCAAAACAAAAAGAAATGGCAAGGTAAAGAAGACAAGAAAATCATTTGTTTCAATTGCGGGAAGATGGGTCATATTGTTGCGGAATGCCCGGATAAAGTCAAGCCCTCCACCTCCAAGAAGCCATACAAAAAGAAAGCATTAAAGGCTACTTGAGATTCTGAGAGTGAATCCGAGGAGGATGTCGACACCGCCAACATGTGCTTCATGGCAAATGAAAGCACTAGCAAGGTAATTTTCAATACTCCTATTGATTGTGAGCTTTCCATGGATGAACTAGGTGAGGCTTTTGAAGAACTTTCACATAACTATGATTTTCTTAAAAAGAAGTATTTGAAAATGAATAAGGAAAATGAATCTTTAAATCATAAAGTCTTTACTCTTTCAAATGAAAAAGATGAATTGCTTTCAACTCTTGTTTCCACACAAAAAGATTTTGACAACTATAAAATATCTTGCAAAGGTAAATTTTCTCAAGTTAATGAAAATGAAATTTCTATGCTAAAAGAGAAAATTGATTCATTAAGAGTTGTTTTGAAAAGATGTGAATATGATAAGAATAGACTAGAGGCTATGTTTCCTAAGAAACAAGTCCCTAAGAAACATTCACATGCTATTCATGTTCATGCTTATAAATCACAACCTTTACATCATGCCAAACACCCTAAACATGTACACACTCCACACACACATCATGCATACATGTATGGTAAGATATTTTCATGCACATATTGTGGTCGTAAGGGTCATGTAGCTAGATTTTGCTATGATAGAATTAATGCTTCACATAATAATATTTGGGTTCGGAACACTAACTTTCAAGGACCCAAGAAAATTTGGGTACCAAAGTTAACGAATTTTTTAAATGATATAGGTACCTTCCAAGGCCTAACGACGTAAGGGATTGTGGTATCTTGATAGTGGTTGCTCAAGGCACATGACTTGGGATATCAACAACTTTGCAACCCTATCAAGATACCATGAAGGTGGCACCGTCACCTTCGGAGATGATGCCAAGGGAAAAATCATCGGTATTGGTAATGTTAAACTTGGTACATCCCCTTTAATTGAAAATGTTGTTTTAGTTGATGGCCTCAAGCATAACCTCTTGAGTGTTAGTCAACTTTGTGACAAAGGTTTTGATGTTGTTTTTGATAATGTAGCTTGTAGAGTTATTGATAGATTATCTAATACATGTATATTTTCCGGTTTTCATGAATGCAATGTTTACATGATAGATATGTCTAATATGTCTTGCAATGCTACTTGTTTGAAAGCCCTCAATGATGACTCTTGGTTGTGGCATAGAATATTAGGCCACATTTCGTTTGACCATCTATCTAGATTAAACAACAAGGAAATGGTAAAAGGTATTCCTTACTTGACCTTTGAAAAGGACCGCGTTTGTGACGCATGCCAACTTGGGAAACAAACCAAGTCCTCTTTCAAGTCAATCAAGGATATCATGACATCACATCCCTTGGAGTTGATCCATATGGATTTGTTTGGTCCTACTCAAACCAAAAGTCTAAGTGGGAATCGTTTTGCATTTGTTTTAGTTGATGATTTCTCGCGTTTTACATGGGTTTTCTTTTTAGAGCATAAAAATCAAGCCTTTTCATATTTTCAAGCCTTTAAGAAAAGAGTTGAAAAGGAAAAAGATTCTTCCATTTTAAGAATAAGAAGTGATAGAGGAGGTGAATTCAATAACCTACCCTTTACCATTTTTTGTGAAGAACATGGAATTAAGCATGAATTATCTTGTCCTAGAACTCCACAACAAAATGGAGTAGTTGAAAGAAAAATCAGACATTACAAGAGATGGCTAGGATAATGATTAATGAATATGGTCTCCCTCATTATTTATGGGCCGAGGCCATAAATACATCTTGCTATATATCAAATTGAGTTTTCTTATGCAAAAATTCTTCAAAAGCATCTTTTGAAATCTATTTTTCTAGAAAGCCAAATGTTTCCTATTTTAAAGTTTTTGGATGTAAATGCTTTGTTTTAAATACAAAAGACTATTTAGGAAAATTTGATGCAAAATGTTATGAAGCAATTTTTGTTAGATATTCTCATACTAGTAAAGCTTATAGAGTTTTTAATAAGTCATCTTTAACTATTGAAGAGTCTATTCATGTGAAGTTTGAGGAATCTAATATGTTTGTTAAGAATGTTGTAGAAATAGATTCTTTACATGAAGGCATGGAGAAAGTTACTTTGAAGGACTCACCTACTATTAAAGACATGCCTAAGGATGATGGAGGAAATGAAGTTCAAGACAATGAGGCTCAAGGATATAAAAATCAAGAAGTTGAAGTGGAGCCTACTCAATCTCTTCCAAAAGATTGGAGATTCAATCCACACCATCCTAAGGATCTCATTTTAGGTGAAGTATCTAAAAGGGTAACCACTCGCTCTAAACTTCATGATTTATGTGGACACTATGCTTTTATTTCTCATTTTGAACCCAGAACATCCTCGAAGCCGAGGCCGACTCATATTGGTTGCTAGCCATGCAAGAGGAGCTCAATCAATTCGAGCGCAACCAAGTTTGGCACCTTGTTCCTAGGCCCCACGATAGACCAACAATTAGTACTAAGTGGATCTTTAAGAACAAGTTGGATAAGTCGGGTAATGTCATTAGGAATAAAGCTAGATTAGTTGCCCAAGGTTACACTCAAATCGAAGGGATCGATTTTGAAGAAACCTTTGCACCCGTAGCACGGCTTGAAGCCATACGGATGACACTTGCATTTGCTTCATATAAAGATTTTAAGCTTTTTCAAATGGATGTAAAAAGTGCTTTCTTAAATGGATTTATTGAAGAGGAGGTGTATGTTGAACAACCCCCCGGTTTGTTGATTCTACACATCCGGATTTTTTTTCAAACTTGACAAAGCTCTTTATGATTTAAAACAAGCCCCTAAGGCTTGGTATGAAAGGCTTTCTTCTTTTCTAAATTCAAATGGTTTTAAAAAGGAAAAATAGATACTACTTTGTTTACAAAACATGTTGAAAATGATATTCTTATTGTTAAAATTTATGTGGATGATATCATATTTGGTTCTACTAATGAAACTCTTTGCCAAGCTTTTGAATCATGCATGAAGGAAGAATTCGAAATGTCTATGATGGGTGAGCTTAACTACTTCCTTAGACTCCGAATCAAGCAAAGAAAGGATGGGATCTTCATCAATCAAGCCAAGTACACTAAGGAATTAATCAAGAGATTTGGGCTTGAAGGAGCTAAAACAAGCAAAACTCTCATGGCAACAACTACCAAGCTTGACAAGGATGAACAAGGTACATGTGTAGATATTAAGCTTTACCGTAGCATGATTGGTAGCTTGTTGTATTTCACGGCTAGTAGGCCGGATATTATGTTTTCGGTATGTCTTTGTGCTCGATTTCAATCGTGTCCTAAAGAGTCCCATTTAGTTGCGGTAAAACGCATTATTAGATACCTTAAGGGCACAATTGAAATGGGTTTGTGGTATCCGAAGACCGGACAATTCTCAATGACGAGTTTTTCGGATGCTGACTATGCGGGTTGTAGAGTGGATAGGAAGAGTACAAGTGGAACATGTCAATTTCTTGGTAATTGTCTTGTTTCTTGGTCTTCCAAAAGCAAAATTCCATAGCCCTCTCAACCGCCGAGGCGGAGTATGTTGCGGCCGGAGCTTGTTGTGCACAAGTTCTTTGGATGAAACATACTCTCCTTGACTATGATTTACATTTTGACCATATTAAAATATTTTGTGATAATACTAGTACTATTCATATGACTAAAAATGCAAATCAACATAGTAGGACTAAGCACATTGACATTCGGTATCACTTTCTTAGAGATCATTATGAGAAAGGTGATATTGATATTGATTATGTTTCTACCGATTTTCAACTTGCCGATATTTTTACAAAACCCCTAGACTATGCTAGATTTTCCTTTATTTGTGGTGAGTTGAATGTTTGTATTATGGATTTATGAAGGATTTTTTTTTAACTATGTTTACCCTTTTTGATGTATGACAAAAAGGGGGAGAAAAAGTTAGTTATTTTTAACTTTGGAGTTATGCATTTTTGAGTTCTAATATTTTGGAGTTATGAATTTTTTGAGTTTTTATATTTTGGAGTTATGAATTTTTGAGTTTTTATATTTTGGAGTTATGCATCTTGCCTTTTGAGTAATAACAAATTAGTTTGGAGTTATAAATTTTGAGTTTTAGCCTTTGAGTTAACAAAAGAATTTTGAGTAATGTGTTTTATACTCCTTGTTATGTGTTTTACATATCTCTCTAAATTCTTTGTTTATATCTTTATGTATAGTCATTCTTTTATACATAGCATGATTTGAGGGGGAGCTTTCAAGCTTTTTCCCCATATTGTTTTAAAATAACTAGTATGTTTTGTCATCATCAAAAAGGGGGAGATTGTTGGCCCAAGGTTACAATCACCCGTTTTATTGAGTTTTGATGATTACAAAACATATATAGTTATTTGTACTAATCATGTTTAGTGTTTAAGTGTGTTTCAGGGTTCTAAGGATTTATGGAGTGCACTTTCCTAAAGGAAGATCGTTTTGACTCAAGTCGGTTCATTTCGGGTTCATCATATCAAGCTATTCAAAGAATATACTAAGCTTCTCAAGATCATGAGAAGCCCACTTGAAGACTTTGTAGTCACCTAGAACCTATGTAAGACTTAGTTTGTTAAAGTTTGAGGTTGTGTTAGATTGGCTCAAGAACACACACACTTTTTCAAAATACGGTTTTTATTTTTGGTTTTTGTTTTAAGTTCATGCTTTGATTTCTATACATGACTCAATTTTCTATAAATTTTATATCTTGTTTATATCATGTATATCTATCTCTTCATCATGATACTTAGCCATATTTCCCTACAAAATTTATTTGAAAAATTTCCAAAGTTCAGAAAATATCCCATATCAAAAACTGTTTTAGGCCTGGCGGTCGACCGGGCCGGTCGACCGGATCCTTTCCAGGCTTGGCCGGTCGACCGACCAGTCGACCGTGTCTTGTGTCCAGGGCGTGCACGTTTTGTGCACGTCTGTCGGTCGACCGACCGGTCGGCTGACTGAAAGCAGCTTGCTCTCTGTTTTTGGCCGGTCGACCGCGTCGGTCGACCGAGTCCAACGGCTAGTTGCCAATCGGACTGCCGGTCGATCGGTCCGGTCGACCGACAGCCGTCTCCAGCCGCCAACGGCTAGTTTCTGATTTTCTGATTTTTTGGGATTTGATTGGGATTTGAGTGTCAGTTTTTTTCTGAAACTTTGAGGGCTATTCTCTGAACCTATTACCTAGTTTTAATCATGTTTAGACCTCCTCCATTCCCTATAAATAGAGGGGATTGGTCATTTGCAAAATACAAGAAAGATACCTAGTTTTTCAAGTTTTCAAAAGAAAGAAAAAGTTTCAAAAGCTCTCATTTCTCTAGTGCATTCTTGGCTAGTGTTTTCATTTGTGTTTTCAAACTACTTTCATTTACAACTGAGCTTGTTTTTCTCACTACACTTCTTGAGCCAAAAACCCTCCTCACTCTATAAGGAAGTTGTAAAGAGAAGTTTGTGATCCCTTGTTTGATCACTTGGTTACTTGTTCTTCTTGCTTTGTGAGTCCTCTTCAGTAGAGGATTGGATTGGTGGAGTTCGGTACTCCGGTCTTCGGTAGACCTCTTGTAATTGGTGGAGTTCGGTACTCCGGTCTTCGGTAGACCTTGTAATCCTCGGTGGATATAGTGGAAACCCTTCACGATGGTGAAGGCAGGGAGTAGAGCGGTGGCTCGAACCTTGAAACAAATACTTTGTGTTTGCGATTGTTCTTCTTATTGTTTTCTACTTCTTGCTTGTGTCATTGCTTCTTATTTCTAACTTGTGATATATCTTGTGTGGACTTCACTATTGCATCCATTCCATTATTTGCCACATTGTCGATCATTGCTCATACAACAAGATTGCAATACGCACCTCAAACTCTTATCTAGAGGAATCACGAGGAAAGAGTTCAGAACCCTTCACCGGGTATTCGGCTCTTAGTCTTGTTTTGAGCGATCGTTGCTTCATTTATTCATGATTGCTTAAAAAGATCTTTAGATTAGCATTTACACCTATTCACTCCCTCTAGGTGTTTTACAGGATCAATTCTTGCATTTGAGTTGTCACCTCTCCAATTACAAGATCTCTATCTCTCTCTCTCTCTTAGCTGAATTCTAGAAGGAGAAAGAAGATTACAAGAGCACTAAAGAAAGTTAGAGAAAATCCCTACAATTCTCTCAAAAATACAAAGCTCTTCTCTCCTATTCTCTCCTCCTTTTTTCGCAGAGGCCCTAGGGGTCTATTTATAGGCTCCAGGGGATGAGGCCCTCAAATCTCAGCCGTGGGATTAAACGCTGGCTCAACGGCCGATGCTTGCCGCGGATCCGCGGCCCGAGCCGCGTTTTCGCGGCAGAATCTTGGCCGTTGCGCCAACGATTTCTGTTGCCATTCTGTTACTGTCCGTATGCCTCGTTGGACCTTCTAGAAAGTTGGGAATATTCGTGGACGACTCCAGACCTAGGCTTCTCTTTTGGCTTCTTCTTTTGGGCTCTTTAATTAATCCCTTAATTCCTTGATTATGGGCCTTCATCTCCATTAATGGTGGACCTAAAAAGGAGAGAGAAAAGCAATAAAAATCTTATTTTTCTTTACATAAAGCATGATATGGAAGTGGAAAATGATGCAAAAATGAACTCCAATCACACCCCCATACCTAGCTTTTGCTCGTCCCCGAGCAAAAGAAAAGAGAAAAAATCCTAGCTAAATTATTGAACCACTTTCGTAGGTGTCACGATTACACTGAGCTCGTGCAATAAGCCTTTAAACCTCTAGGTTACCCGAGAGGAGGAGTGTTGTCTCCTAAGAGTTTTCAGTGGGTGCATACAAAATCCATAAGAAAAAAGATGTTAGTGAAAAAAATTTATGATCCATATTTTTCAAGAATTTCCTTGATCTATCGGTTTCAGGTTACCCTAAACTTGTCATTCTTTTTATAAGTGTCTATTTAGAGTTTTGTCCTCAACTTAGGTTAAGTTTTTAAGAAATAGAGAGAAAACTGGATTTTGCATCAAGCCTAGTATATATACATCTATATATATGAGGAATTTTTCTTAGACTAGAGTTCATTTATTTACTAATATATACAATGTATATTTATTTATTTATTTATTTACACCTCCTTAGTTTCCTTAGGCTTTCTAATTTACCCATGTAGCGAGCCTCTTACCGACGACTCCCAAACCAGTCGGTCTTAGGGCACCAGATGAAGATACATCCCTAGGGTTCAAGGACTCGAGTAAACTAGGCCACGAATGCTAAGGACTTAACCACCTTTAGGCGTGACTGGCCATGCTTCTTAAGGCACAACTAACCAGCTTAATTAGTGGTTAAGTAATTATTTTATTTTATTTATATATTTTTCTTTATTTATTATTATATATGTGTAAATAGAATCACTAAGTCTTTGATTAATCCCTTAATATATTTAATGTATATAATGCTAAAGAGAGAATTAAAATCTAGCTATCTTTCTTATCCTTTTTTCTTAACCTAAAAATCCAACAAAACTCCTCTTTTCAACTTATATTAAGAAATCTTAGTTTTATATATCCTTAATTCCTAAGATCAAGTTTGATTCTTTAAAAATGGATCAAAAAAAAATTTTTTTAACAAGAAAAAGAAAATGAAAAATCTAAAGAAAATGAAAAATCCTAAAAAGAAAATGAAAAATCTAAAGAAAATAAAAAATCCTAAAAAGAAAATGAAAAATCCTAAGTTAATATCTACCCCCCCATACCTATCTCATGCATTGTTCCCAATGTATGCAAGATAAAGTATGCATGAAATAGGTAAAGAAATAGTGTCACCCTCGTCGTCGTTTTGGACCAGCGGTGGTGCTGGGTCCAGCCGACTGTGAACGCCTAAGACCTTCTTCAATACGGTCTAATCGAGACATCTGCTCCTCAAATTGCTTGTGCAGTCGACTTTGTCCCCGGAATATTTTCTTCATGTCCCGCCAAATGGTGGACATGAAGGCACGTGAATCTGCAGGGGGGTCTTGTCGCCAAAAGGCAGGCTCATCTTCTTCCTCTAAACTTTCCTCTGAAGAGGACTCCACTGGCACATCTTCGACTGGACACTAGGGGTCCAGACCGCATGAAGACAACTATTATAGGCACTAGTGGCCCTCTTGTGTGCTATGAATACCCTGTCGTATGCGTCAAAAACATCATCAGGTAGGAAAGTCCTACATAGACGAGTAATCAGAATAGGGTGTGAATACTTAGCACCACATGTGCGTGAGGAATTGGCAATGATACAATGGAAGATGGTTTTGTTAATGCAGACCGTGTGCTGCCGAGTCATGAGGTCGTGAATTATTTGCAGCACAGGCATGTTGAAAGAAGTGGTGTGGTCCAGTCCTAGAATATTGCGTTGGATCCATCGACCAACACAATGCACATTACGAAAAGTGATACTGGCTTTGAGCCCTCGGTCCTGTTCTGTGCAGTGGGCCCCCTTGATGGACATGTAGTCAATGAGAGGAAGGGGGTCACTGTGTTGTGGGTAACAGGGGACGTGAGTGAGTTTATCAAGTAGAGGAAGTGTGATGAAAATGTCACCCATAGGCATATGAACCGTGAATTGGTATGTGTCTAAATTCACTGAAGCATGATCGATGGAAGTGTAAAATGATTTAACTAATTCAGGACAATAATATGCTTCACGATCAGAATTATCATACACAAGAGTATACCAATCCCAAGCACGGATTCTATCTAGAAAAATATGCTCATACCCATTATGATCACTAAAAATTCTCGAATAATCTTTCTCTGCAAAAAGTGATGGTGCCATGCTAATGGATGTAAAGCAACGCAAGAGTTTAAAGAAGTAGAATGCAACCACCCCCGGAATACGTGGGGGGAAACAAAATCCTAATTGCAGAGGGCACTCGGCAGAGAAATCAGACGATCGGGCATTGGATCGAGCAAGTGCAGGGAACAGCGACTGCAACAGAACTTGACGGCGCACCAAGGGATCACAGACGGTCGCGGAATTACGGCTTTTGCCAAGGATACGCGGCAGAGAAGAGGAGTCTGTAGTGGAGAAAAATTTGAGGGGCGGCGCTTGAGATGGGTGTTTCAGATCTGAGTTTAGATCTAGGGTGAAGGGAGAGACTCGGGGTTAGATGATATTTATAGGTGGCTGAGAGAGTTGAATTCCCAATATTACCCTAGGTTGAATTAGGTATTTACAACCCTAGGGTGATTTAAAAGGAATTCATGAAGAGAGGGAATTCTTGGTGCCATTTAGCACCAAAGTCCACTTATTTGTAGTTATTACATTTTTATTTTTTTTCTTTTATAAATTTTTTTATTTTTATTTGTATTATTTACAAAAGGGGGTCCCAAAATGATATGCAGGGAAAACAGGGAAAATGTACAAATGAAATGGTCACATGTAGACTGGGTCACAAAGACCCAGTTCATGAACATCTTGTGACTCGAACTCAGTGGTAAAAAACGGCTTCAAGCGTTGACCGTTGACAGTGAAAGTATTGCCATTTTTTGGATCAAAAATTTCAATGGCACCATGAGAGAAGACCTTTTGAACAATGTATGATCCTGACCACCTAGTTTTCAATTTACCAGGGAAGAGGTGGAGTCTTGAGTTATATAACAGAACCTTTTGTACTGAGACAAAAATTTTCTGATGAATGGATTTATCGTGGAAGAGCTTAGTTCTGTGTTTTGCTATCCGAGCGTTGTCATATGCCTCGTTTCTCAGCTCTTCTAGCTCGAATATTTACAATTTTCTCAACGCACCGGCTTTGTCCAAGTCAAAGTTCAGCTGCTTTAATGCCCACATAGCTTGGTGTTCTAACTCCACAGGCAAGTGGCAGGGTTTTCCAAATACAACTCGATATGGTGACATACCAAGGACAGTCTTGTAAGCGGTCCTATATGCCCATAAAGCATCAGTGAGTTTGATGGACTAATCTTTACGATTCTGTCCAACGATTTTCTCCAATATGAGTTTGATTTGTCTTGGTGACTTCCACTTTCCCGTTAGTCTGAGGATGATATGCCGTGGATAATTTGTGAGAAATAGAGTATTTGCGCATTAGGGTTTCAAAAGCCCGATTGCAGAAATGGCTCCCATTATCACTAATTATCGCACGGGGGGCTCCGAAGTGTGAGATGATATTTTCCCGTAAGAACTTGATGACAACTTGGTTGTCATTTGTCCTTGTTGGAATTGCTTCAGCCCATTTGGAAACATAATCTACAACCACTAAAATGTATTGGTTATCATAGGACAGAGGAAAGGGTCCAATGAAGTCAATGCCCCACAAAAATTTCGACCTCCAAGATAGGTGTAAGGGGCATCTTGTCTTTCCGCATGATTCGACCCGTCATTTGACATCTGTCATAGAGCTTGCAGAAAGTATACGCGTCTTTAAAGAGAGTGGGCCAGTAAAATCCACTCTGAAGTACTTTCTCAGCAGTTTTTCGCGGACTAAAATGTCCACCGCAAGCTAACTTGTGACAGAATGTCAAGACACTCTGATGTTCATCCTCAGGAAGACACCTTCGTATTATCTGGTCAGGACAATATTTAAATAAATACGGTTCATCCCAAAAGAAGAACCGCATTTGACTCATGAAACAGTGTTTGTCCTGACCTGACCAATCGGAAGGTGTTCGCCTGGTTGCAAGGTAATTCGTTATATCAGCATACCAGGGCTCTCTACACATTGTAAAAATGTGTTCGTCAGGGAAATTGTCATTTATTGGTATTATCTCCTTTGGTGCATTGGAGATTCTTGACAGATGATCAGCTACCACATTCTCAACACCCTTTTTATCCTTGATTTCTAAATTAAACTCTTACAAAAGAAGTATCCAACGAATAAGTCTTACCTTTGCATCCTTCTTTTGCATTAAGTATTTGAGGGCAGAGTGATAAGTGAAAATAGTTGTCCTGGACCCTAGTAGGTATTGACGAAATTTTTCCAATGCAAACACAACAGCTAAAAATTCCTTTTCAGTAGTTGTGTAATTGAGTTGAGCTTCATTCAGCGTCCTGCTAGCATAGTAGATTACGTGTTGCCTAGTATCAATACGCTGCCCTAGAATAGCGCCGATAGCATAATCCGAGGCATCACACATAATCTCAAATGGCTTAGTCCAATCTGGCGCAGAAATTATCGGCGCTGAGACAAGTCTACACTTAAGCTCCTCTCAGGCTTGTAAACATTCTTCATCAAATTTAAAAGGTACATCTTTTCCTAAGAGATTTGTCAAAGGTCTAGCAATTTTGCTAAACCCTTGAATGAATCGTCTATAGAAACCAGCGTGCCCTAAAAATGATCTAATGTCTTTTAAGCATGTTGGCTCAGAGAGCTTTGTTATTACTTCCACTTTAGACTTATCCACCTCAATTCCTTTATTTGAAACTTCGTGCCCAAGAACGATTCCTTGCTTGACCATAAAGTGACACTTCTCCCAGTTGAGTGTCAAGTTTTTCTCCATGCCGCGTTGCAAAACCAGTTTAAGATGGTACAAGCATTGTTCAAAGGAATCTCCATAAATCGAAAAATCATCCATGAAAATCTCCAATAATTTCTCCACCATGTCTGAAAAAAGACTCAGCATGCAACGTTGAAACGTTGCTGGAGCATTGCATAAGCCGAAGGGCATTCTTCGGTATGCAAATGTTCCAAAGGGACAGGTGAAGGTGGTTTGTCTTGATCGTCGGGAGCGATAGGGATTTGATTATATCCTGAATATCTATCCAGGAAACAGTAGTACTCATGTCCCGCTAGTCTCTCGAGCATTTGGTCAATGAATGGAAGGGGAAAGTGGTCTTTATGTGTGGCAGTGTTCAACTTTTGGTAATCTATACAAACTCGAATCTTCGTAGGAAGTCGTGTTTGTACCAATTCTTTCTTATCGTTTTCTACCATGGTAAATCCTGCTTTCTTTTGTACAGCGTGGACTGGACTTACCCATTGGCTATCGGATATGGGATAGATAATCCCATTGTCTAATAGCTTCAAAATCTTAGCTCTAACAGCCTCCTGCATGATTGGGTTCAATCTACTCTGTGGGTCACGTTTTGGTTTAGCATCCTCCGTCAAATGAATCCGGTGTTGTACTATGGAAGGACTAATCCCCTTTATGTCAGCCATGGTCTAACCAATGGCTTCTCGATTTTCTCTTAACACTGTAAGAAGATCCTCTTCTTGTTGTTTCGTGAGATGGGATGCAATGATCACGGGAAAAGCTTCTTTCTCATCCAAGTACTGGTACTTGAGATGGTTGGGAAGAATCTTAAGCTCAGAAGAAGGGACAGGATCTATCAAAGGTTGTTCTTGGTGCAAGGGAAGAATAGGTGTGGTATTAGTGGCCCATTCCACAATAGACTCAACAATCTGATCAAGGTTAAAGTCATCAGACTCCAACTCAAATTCTTCATCGGACTCATATTCAACTTCCATGTCATGTTCACTTGTTAAACCCTCGATTAAGTTCACTTCAAATGACTCATTATCCAAATCTCGAGGTTGTTTTCCCAGGTGGAAAACATTCACCTCTTTTGTCATATCTCCAAAAGTTAGACGCATTGAGCTATTACTACAGTTGATAATTGCATTCGCAGTGGCTAGGAAAGGGCGTCCGAGAATGACAGGTGTCTGTGCTATGTGATTATGTACGGGTTGCGTTTCTAGAATAATGAAGTCTACGGGGTAAATGAATTCCCCGACCCGTATCAAAACATCTGTAATCTCCCCCTTGGGAATCTTTACAGAGCGATCAGCCAGTTGTATAGTAACTTTGGTTGGACGGAGGTCGCCTAACTCAAGTTGCTGATACACAGAAAAGGGAAGAAGATTGTTGCTGGCTCCTAAATCAAGTAATGCCCTGTTGATCGTGGTCTGTCCTATAATACAAGAAATGGTTGGACTCCCTGGGTCCTTATATTTCACAGGAATTGGCCCAGTGAGCAACTCACTTATGTTTGAAGTTAGGAAAACCTTTTTTGGGACATTTGCTTTCCTCTTCTTGGTGCACATTTCTTTTAAAAATTTGGCATATGATGCGACTTGTTGTATGGCATCAAGAAGGGGTACATTGATTTAGACTTGATTAAACATTTCTCTTATCTTCTCCATATGAGCATTCAGCTTTTGGTTTGCTAGCCTATTTGGAAATGGTACAATAGGCGTGTATGGTTGCTCATCTGTCTTTTCTTTTTCATTGGATTTGGAAGTTGATGGTTGTGAACTTGAAGATGGATTGTCTTAAGTTGGTTGTACCTGAACAGGAGGTGTTGATTTTGACACTGATTTGGTGGGTTGATTAGAAACCTTATTATCTACCCGCTTTCCAGATCTCAGAATATGTACAGTGTTGCATTGACTGGGGTCCATGTCTTCAACTTCATGCAGAGGGAAGTGATTTTTTGGATTCGGCAATGGCTGACTTGGTAGCATTCCTTTTTGTCTTTCATTTAAAGAATTAGCCAATTGACCTATCTGGACCTGTATCTTGTTCATATCCTGATGGTGGTTGGTTATCATTGAAGCCTGGGTTTTGGATAAGGTTTCGATCATTTTTTCCAAATCTAACATTCTTTTGTCTGGATGATTTTGTGATTGATGTTGCTAATATGTGGGCTGGAAGTTTGTTTGAAAATGTGGTGGATTCTGATATGATTGGAAATTTGGTGGATTCTGGTATGAGTGAAAATTTGGTGGATTCTGGTGGAAACTGGTTGATGAGCCTGACAGGATATTGATGTGAGAATGGTTGCCTTGGTTGCTCAGGACCAGACTGACTCCAGGAAAAGTTTGGATGGTTTCGCCATCCCGGATTGTATGTTTTGGAGTATGGATTGTAGTTGGGTCTGGTGTATGCTGCATTCATATGTTCCTGATACATTTGAGACTGGTAAACAGGACACTCTTCGAACAGATGGTTAAGATCATGGCAATAGGTACAACCCGGTTGATCACGGGTGGTGGGTTGACCTGGTTCACAGCAGTAGGTTCCCTAGCTTCAAGCAGTTCTATCCTCTTTATCAATTGTGTTATTTTTGCCTCGGCAGCTATGGAGGATTCAATCGAATGCATACCAGTTCTGGAAGTGGTGGGACTGGGTTTTTTGGGCATGATTCCCACTGGATTGTTTTTTCGACTAAGGCTTCAAAGAGGTCCCAACCCTGATTTTCATCTTTCTTTAAAAATTCCCCTTGGCACATGGTTTCAAGGAGTGTCTTGGTTTGGTAGTCAAGTCCGTCATAGAGATTTGGCACTGCCGCCACTTCTCTATGCCGTGATGAGGACATAGGGCTAGTAAGTCTTTGAATCGTTCGAAATACTTCTAGAATGGTTCATTAGATTCCTGCTTGAACTGCATTATGTTTTTTCTAATGAGGGCTGTCTTATGAATGGGATAGAACTTCTTAAGAAAGACTTTTACAAAATCATCCCATGAAGAGACAGAACTGGAGGGAAGATTATATAGCAATTTCTTAGCTATATCCTTAAGTGCAAAGGGTATGAACCTTAATCTAACAGTGTCCTCAGTCAATTGGAAATTTTCATCATCACACATACTTTTTCAAACTCACAAATGAAGAAATATGCATCCTCGGACTCTAGGCCATGAAACCGCGGGAGTGTATTTATGAATTGTGGCTTAAGCTCAAAGTTATTTCCATTTGTCACCGGTAAAAGAATGCATGATGGAAGTGAAGTGCGAATGGAGTAGAACTTGTCTTGAAGAGAAGTGTTGTTGGCCATAATTAGGATTGTGTCAGGAGGTGGTGTTTGTGCAAGTGTAAAAATCCTAACAAGCCTTGCAGAATTTGGATCCCCGTACCACTCTTGCATGCACAATCACAGACAATGTTCACCGATCACACAAGCGAAGAAAAAGGAAAATAACAAACAAGAAAAGAAAAAGCAATCAAAAGCTATCTAGGATACCTGAACCTAGACGACTCCTAACTGTTCGATGAACCAAAGAAGGTTATTGCTCGAGTCAGACCACAGTTAATCAGCTAGGTAGGGGCAAAATACGGTGGGAGGTATCCGTGCTTGAGCAACGGGCCTTAATTACGCCAAACCACGGTATCTTCGAGGAACCTCTTAATCCCCAACATTAGACACTGATTTGACTGGAGTATGAATCAAAAACAATTTTCAACTTCAGCTGATCTCCTACTGAGTCTGGATGTCCCTAGGGCCAACGTCTATCAAATTTTATTAAAAGCTTGGGATTGTGAGTGCTTGGATGATGATTTTTGGGCCAAGGAAAGGGTGATGAAATCCCTACCTTATCTTGTTTATTGGGTGATGCCCTTAAGATCAATTTTGTGCAAGTGTACAATATATGCAAACAAGGTTCACTCAAAGTGATGTAAATCAACCAAGAGGTGAGTCTTATTCTAAATGCAATGCAAACGTACCTTGCTCCAGCACTCTTCAACAGTAAAGTAAATGAATTAAAAAGACACGTGCCTAAAAAATGCAAACGTCTAATCAATTTTTAATCTTTTCAACAAATGTTTTACTGTTGAGTTATTAGCAGAATTCTAGTGAGAGCATACAAGAAATAAGATTTACAGCAGCTATGTTTTTGCAAAGCAAGCAACCCTGCACAAAATCAGTTAATAGTCAACTCCTCTTTGCCGCGGATCCGTGGCGTTGGCCGAGAAAACGCGGCAAATTAGAGGGCACTTAATCTCTGCTTTCTTGAGCAGAGGCCCAAGACCACTTATATGTTACTGCAGTGCTTTGTTTCCTGTTTCCCTAACTTGTAACCTGCAACAGAGAAGAAAAGTTCGTTTAGTTCTTAACTCAAATAAAAACCGTTACTCTCCCCGGCAATGGCGCCAAAAATTCTGTTCGAACTGTAGGAGTGTACTAATATTCAGAGAGAGAGGGTTTAGAGTCAACCTTCAATGCTCGTATGTGATGCTCAAAAACTCCAAAATGTATTCACAGATTTTCTTTACTCCTTCCGAATCACCGTCCTAGCATAAGCTATTACGGGTCGATCCTCAGGGAGAGTGTGCGATAGAAGCAATTCACGGTTTCGAAATTGAGTTTGTTTGAAGAAAGAAAACGAAAGTTCTTCTATGTTCAAGAAAAACAAAATGACATAGAAAGTAGAGGAAAAATTCTTTGTGGATTTTGTTGCATAAAAAGGAAAAGGATGGAAAGGAGAATGAAATGAACTTGAATGTAGCTTGAAAAGAAAACTTTAAGAAGGGTAACTTTGAAAGACTTTAGAGAGAAAAAATCATGACTAGCTAACTCTTCTATTTACTAACTTACTAATCTCATAGGGTGATGCATGCCTCATGTTGATTCATCGGCAAAAGTTTGTCTTACTTGTTTGGTCAAAATACTTTCCCATGTAGAGGATGAGTGATCTTCTCGGCTTGACTTGTACCCTCATTGATTCATCGGCTCCCGAGATAGATTTTCAGTGATAGAATCAAGGATAGTCACTAAAGGACATGCTAAGAGAGAAGACACAAGATTCATTAGTCCATCAAAGCCATACTCGAGCTAGCATTGAAGTAAGAAAATTGTACTACTAATCAATAGCATAGTTAGGTGCTCCATCTCCATGTTCCATCAAGGCACTTGTTCTAAAGACAAGGCTCTAAATGAGGCTCACATGAATCATATGGAATGAAAACAAGCATTTGCCAAGAATTAAAGTAACTCATCTTCATTGGGGATAATAGAGACTTGAAATTACAAGACTACAATAAAGCATCCAATGAATCACATGAATAAGCAATCACCCAAGAGTTAGTAGTTAGTAAAGTTAGAGGTTAGCTAGTCATGTTAGAGAGTTAGCTAGACATTGAAGTAAAAAGCACACAACAATTCACTGTAGAAGAAGATGCAATAGTAATAAAAGCTTGAAGAAAATAAAGTACAAGAAAGTAAAGCACTAGGATGAGTAAAGATGAGAAGAAAGAAGGATCAATTCTTGCATTTGAGTTGTCACCTCTCCAATTACAAGATCTCTCTCTCTCTCTCTCTCTCTCTCTCTCTCTCTTAGCTGAATTCTAGAAGGAGAAAGAAGATTACAAGAGCACTAAAGAAAGCTAGAGAAAATCCCTACAATTCTCTTAAAAATACAAAGCTCTTCTCTCCTATTCTCTCCTCCCTTTTTGCAGAGGCCCTAGGGGTCTATTTATATGCTCCAGGGGATGAGGCCCTCAAATCTCAGCCGTGGGATTAAACGCTGGCTCAACGGCCAGATGCTTACCGCGGATCCGCGGCCAGAGCCGCGTTTCCGCGGCAGAATCTTGGCCGTTGCACCAACGATTTCTGTTGTCATTCTGTTACTGTCCGTATGCCTCGCTGGACCTTCTAGAAAGTTGGGAATATTCGTGGACGACTCCAGACCTAGACTTTTCTTTTGGGCTTCTTCTTTTGGGCTCTTTAATTAATCCCTTAATTCCTTGAAAATTCCTTGATTATGGGCCTTCATCTCCATTAATGGTGGACCTGAAAAAGGAGAGAGAAAAGCAATAAAAATCTTATTTTTCTTTACATAAAGCATGATATGGAAGTGAAAAATGATCCAAAAATGAACTCCAATCACAGAGCACAGTTTGCTGCAATGCATACAGAAAACAAGTTAGCATCAGATCAAAAGAGGGTGGAATGCTAAGTCAAAATTCTTTGGGCGAAGCTATCCAGTTGCACCTTGAAGACGGATTTTAGCTAAGCAGAGGATAGCCTCGCTTGCACAATAATGATAGACTAGCTTAGCATAATCCAAGTCTTAACCCCACCCAAGGCAGTTAGGCTGGAGATGCCTCAAAAAGGACCAAGTCCTAGCCTCGCCTATATGGCTAGGCCAGACTGGCCCAGAGGGACACAGTTTTGACCCCACCTATATGGCAAGACTGGCTCAACCTTGAGGAGGCCAAGTCCTAAGCCTTGCCTATATGGCAGATTGAACAGATCAAGGCAGGAACTCTGCATGAAAAGATCTTTCGCCTGATCGAACGAGAATGCTAGTTTCGCCGAGAAGTTGGAAAATAAGGCTGAAACCTTTTCTGAAAATCAGCCAAATGCGAAGACTAAGGGAATTTAATCCCTAAGATAGCTGGTAAAGCTAAGAAAATTAATGGAGATAAACTCCCTAAAAGTCATTGAATGGCCGAGGCTCACCAATTCTTGATTGAGTAATGACCAGAGTAAGAGTCCCCACTACTTCAGGGACCTCAGTCTCCTTGCCTGAGCAATCGGAAGAGATCATAAACAAACTTTCCAAGAAGTGGGGAGTATGTTTCTCTAAGAAAGACTATAAGAGTCCTATTTATAGGCCTCGTGGTCTGACTACGTCGCCACCACTTCAAGCTTGGAAGCGCGGTCGAATTTAAGGCATTCAAGTGCTTGGCCTTGATAAAGGGAATAGTCTCCTTCGGTAATGCACACGAAGTTATTTGAACTTCGAAAAAGGAAATAATCTCCCTCGTTAATGCAAGAGAGGATATTCTAACCTTGAAAAAGAGAACAATTTCTCACGTAACTTGCAAAAAGCGGTTAGCCTTGGGAATGGAACATCACTCCATCATAGCGAGCACGAGCTAATACTCATCTTCCAACTCAGTTTGAAGCGAAGTTACTTCAGGAAGCCCAAAGGCGAAGCTACGCAGAAGCGCGAAGTTACGCGGAAGTGGATTGTTACAATTCCTTGACGAACCTATTCCAATCCGAAGGCAAGGTTAAAGGCGAAGTTGAACTCAACTACCAAGGCGACATACACATTCACATACCATCAATCAAAGCAGTTTAAAGTATTTAATTCTGAACCATTCCATTATAGATTCACGGAAACTTTGAAGGGGGTCTTATTGACAATCGAAAAAGAAGGAACTCCCGCGTCATCTTCAGCCGGCCTGAACAACGTCTAACTTATTGACATCTATAAAAGATAAGTCAAAAACAAGCTGATGATTAGAGGCAATGCAGCAACATGGACATTACTAATCTAGTAAAGCAGATAGTAAATCAAAGTTGCCTTTGAAGATGATCTGAGCAGTCCTAGAGACACTAAGTTAGCTCGATACTTAGTCTCACATAAGCCCAAGGGATGAGCAATCGCACGAGAGGCTAAATTTTCTTAGCTCCATAAGAATACCATCATAGCTCCGCCATGGGCTAACTTATAGCTCCGCCTTAGAGTTTTCCATAACTCTGCAGGAAGCTAGCTAACATCTTCGCTAGGCGCTTTGCGGAGCCACAAAATGCCAACTTATAGCTGCGCTGAGAGCTTACTCCTAGCTTCACCAGAAGCTTCCCTTAGCTCCGCTACAAGCGTATTGGATTAGCCCCGCTGCGGGTCTTTTATGGTCACCTTTGACCAATCAAATCTCTAGTAAGATCATTTTGATTGAAATTGAATTTGGCAGTTGCTTGCCATGATCTTTTGATCAGGTGAGAAGATCTTGGGAGATCTCTCAATTAAGTAGAGAGCATCAAGGGAGTATCCCTCATTTAGCGGAGTGGGTCAAAAGATTAGCCCTGCATGCTATTCCTAGCTTCGCAGAAGCTGTTTCTACCCTCGCGACGAGGCTACTTTCTAGATGCAAACCAGATTGACTCAATCTGTTTCCAGATTTTCAGGGCGTTATACCCCTGCTCTCCCTATAAATAGTCTACCAGGAGCACACCTGTAGAGGGGGCTCCAAAAAAAAAAAGAAAAGAAGAGGAGAGAGGAGAGGCATGCAAGGATAGAGAGGATATTCGCTCGAGAAGAAGAATCCCTAGCAAGAGGGCTCTACCGATCCTGTGTTCTTCGATTTCCCGAACCAAGTAAGAAGGGAGTCCTATTAGGAGACAGTTCGATCATCTGACCGATTGCATCGTCAAAGGGATAAAGTGATTGCGTGCTAATCAGGTTCCTACCGCACATTTTTCCAAAAATCTCAGAGGAGATCTACTTGTAAATTTCTTTTGCTTTTTGTAAAGAAATACTTGTAATTTCGCTCCTCAAACACTTTTTTGTAAGTTTTCCCTTACCCAAATATATGGAAAACAAAACCGAATATATCTTTTCCATGGCCAGTAGAGTATGCTTATTTGGCACCCAATCTGCTAAAAGACACAGTGGAGAAAAATTAGAAAAGATCCCACTTCATCGCACGGTATACCGACATGTGCTGAAGATAAGACAAAGGGTACATCCTCTTCATGTTGGGAAGAAAAAACTTCCTGTCCCCTATCTGGTGAAGCCATTTATAATCTCTGTCGCACAAGATCCTATCTTCCTCGGTGATGGCGTCACCAAAGAAGAAGCCAGGTTTCCTTAGCAGAGCGCGAGAGTCCGACTCGAATAGCCCATCGGAAATAATCTCCCAAAGGGTCAGCATACTGGCCTTGGTGATCCTATCCTTGTGCTCTTTTGACTTACCAGTAGTCACAAGAGCAGTCCCCTGGAGCGCAAAAGTCAAGTTCGGATCAACACGACCTATGTGCCCAAAGTGGCACTTCTTGGACAAGGGGTTAGAAGAATATCGCACCGCAAAGAAGACAACACTTAGTCAGAAATCTAAAAGAAAATGGCAAAGTATTTGAAACTCAAACACAGGAAAGAATCCATACACAAAAATCAACAAAACCCGCATTTAAGCCAAAGGACGCGAGACTTGCATGAAGCCCGCGTTTTAAAATCCACAACTTAGAAATTTTCTAAGTGTTGGACTGAGACGCGAGACTCAGTGAAACCCGTGTCTGACCTTAAAGACACGAGGATCACATGAAGTCTGCATCTGAACCTTCCTCACTCAGAGAAATTCTGAGTATGGGGATCAAAACGCAAGGCTCAATGAGGCTTGCGTTCGACAAGCAGATACGGACTCAAGCTGTAAAGCGAAGATGCGAAGGTCGTCAAGCCCGCGTCTGGCCTATCAACACAAGAGCTGCGTCTGAAAATCAAACACGGGCATGAGCCTCGCGTTAGTGGTTCACATTCAAAAGAGGCTTAGGAGTTAAGAGAACTCTTTAAGCCCCTTTCATGGTGGAAACCAGTTAGATGGTTTTATTACCTGAAATGGGGGCCTCCTGCGTGGAAGGACCACCCATTTAAGCCTCGGGAGGCCCCCATTTCAACAGTGAAATCAGTGCTAAAGACGAAGGAAAGTGGAAGAAAGTTTAAGATTTTCTTAATTCTTGATACAAGGTTCAGCGGAGAAGAAGAGTCAAATGATGACTATTGAAAGACTGTTGTCTTTTTATAGACACAGTAATCTGCAGAGATACGCAGTGCAGGTCTTGAGGCCCAATCTTCGAACGACGCGTGGCACGCGTCTTGAACGGACTCGAATTTTGCGCGTTAAGAGAACGATGTCCCCTTAACTCCACCAGACACGCGGCAACGCGCCCATAATGCGGGTCTCGCGTTTAACAAAGCCGCATCCCTCCAATGGTCACATCTCTTCATCAAAGTGAGAGCTGCGTCTATTCAACAGAATGAGAGCTGCGTCTTCACTTCAAAGACCGCGTCCCTTCAAAGGTCGCATCTCTTTAGCAAAGTGAGAGTTACGTCTATTCAACAGAATGAGAGCTGCGTCTTCACTTTAAAGACCGCGTCCCTTCAAAGGTCGCGTCTCTTCAGCAAAGTAAGGGATGCGTCTCCACTTCAAATAAGGATTGCGTCTTTAAAGTAACATGACCTCTGCGTTTACAAGACTTGCATTCAGTCTTCACTTCTGCAATCAGTTTAACAGTACACTGGTATAAGCAGACGACCATTTATCCCCGGTTCAACAGTACACCAATAACCAGCTTAGAGCATTGAGGAGGTCTGGACTGCGTATCCAGACACTTACGATAATTTTCTCTGGTGGCTTCAAAGGGTTTTACAGTACACTCACGAAGACCACATTCCAGACAGGATCAAGCTCAGAGCATCTCAAATGATTGTCAGTCCAATCATGAGAAGTATGAACTCAACCAAGGTCCAAAGTATTTTAAAATCCGTCCCAGTCAACCGCGGAATATCGAAAACTTTGGGGGTTTTGTAGACTGTCAAAAAATCACTGAGAATAAGTCATCAGAAAGCAAAGATGCAAGGCCAACCATAGCCACACGCTGCACCAAGACGTGAAGGTTGAAACCCACGTCTTAACATTTATGCAATAATCAAGACGCGGAGCTTGAAAGCCGTGTCTCAGCATCACTGTAGTACCAGGACGCAAGAGTCGAAACTCGTATTTTTGCTTCACTACATAGCCAAGACGCAGAGCTTGGAACTTGCGTCTCAGTCATCCATGCATTACCTAGACGTAGAGCCTGAAGCCCGAGTCAGACATGAAGCCTAATGCAGAACTTGAATTTCGTGTTTCTCAAGCGTTATCTCAATGGTAAAACGCGAGGCTCAAAGCCCACATCTCGGTTATAACTGCCTTCATTACCGGGTCAATTACTGCCCACGTAATGAGGGGAGTTAACTCCCATTATGGAGAGATTTTAGGGGACAGTTCTACCCCTGAAACCCCTATAAATAGCTCAGTTCGCTATTGAAGAGGGTCAGAAGTTTTGGGTCAATTTTGGAGGATCTTGATTAAAGCTTTTAGCTCAGAAATACTTAAGAGTTCAACTCTTCTAACAACTTACTGAGTGCAAGTTCATTTTTTTGCCTCAAATCTCTTTTGAGATTTTATTGGATAGGAGTTGTGCTACTCCGTTCATAGTCTGAAGAGAAGATTCCCAGAGTACTGCGACGTTCACCCGGTCAACAGAAAACACGATTCATTTTATACCACTACATCAAGAACCCATCATAATTTGAGCTTGAATATCTTCTCTCTCTTGTAATCAGAAGTTTTTTTTATTTTTGTTATAACTTTCTTTACAGTCAAATAAAGAATTTACATGCCCTTAAATTTCTCCGAACAAACATGGATACGTGGAAGAATTGGTATGTAAACAATAATATCATAGTATATATGACATTTAATATTATTGTAGATGAGATAAAAAGTAATATAAATATATTCGTTTAGTTTATTCTTAACCGTCTCCATTTTTACATATCTGATTAGTATCCGCATCCAATTCGCTAATATTTGATTCATATCTGATATTCGATTTTGGCGGATACGAATATCATTTTTTCACATCCGTCAATATTTGTATTTGTATTCATATCCGAAGGTTAGGTGCAGATACGGATACAGTAAGATAATTTCTGATCCGTATCTGATCCGATGGCACCCCTACTTGTAACGCCTCGATCCCGTGGGTACAGGGACATTACTGCGATGTATATATGTAGGTCGAAAATACCCTCACACATATACGCTAAGTGTGGCACCCCGATCCAGAGGGTACGGAGATGCCACTGCGACGTACATATGCAGGGCGATGGTACGATCACGTATGTACGCTAAGCATCAATACAGCACAATACAGGGATGAGAGTGCGAAAATACGTGGCGTTATACATTCCAACACAAAATAGTACAAGAACTCAGTCATCACAGACTGTGACATAATATTACATAAATATACATCACCAGGTAGTACAAAAGTAGACAGTATATGGTACAAAAGATAAGGACTCATGAGCTGGAAGAGGGGATCTCGCGAGCGAGGAAAGACAGGAAGAGACTACGGCTGATCCGCCTGCTCCTTGAAGTAGGCCTTATCCTCAGCTGAAGGGTCCACCTCAGTCCAAGCTGTTAAATCTGGACATGCAAATGTAGGGTTGTTAGTGGGCAACTCAGCGAGTGCAAGAACACAAATGGTAAGTATAAACAAAAGTGAATACATCAGATCAAGCATAAATCTCTAAGCATGAAATAATCACAAATAAATAATGAAATATGAAAATAACATTAGAATTTGTGCGGCATGAAATAAAAGCAAGTGTAGCAGGTCAAATGTCATGTAAACAAATTAGCAAGCATGGAGTAACTGCAATAAATAGCAAGTATGGAAATGACAATAAAACTTATGTAGCATTAAGTCAATTATCAAGATATTATTTAGACTCGCTCAATTTGTATGTTTCGGCATATGGCCCGTACCATATACTTCCGCATACAAGTCAAGCGAGGTTGGTTATTGGAAATTAATGGGGAAGGAAGAACCATGTTTAGAATGGGTCCCGTGCATGCCTCGGACAACGGTCCAGGAGTATCCGGTACTGAGCCGGAACGTACCGCTAGGTACCGAGACTTTCTATATGCCTGAAGGTCTTAGTATACGACCAAACAGGAATAGAGTGTCACCGTTCCCCACATGGATATACCCAAGGGATTATAGCACACCTGGCAGGCAGGCTAGGGGAAGGGTGCCAGTACACCCCTCGGAAGCGCCTGGTGTTCTCCAGGTCGAATCCAACAGGAATTAGTTGTACAACATATGTATGACCACCATAAACACAGAAGCTATATCGATACCCATCAATTTCCCCCGTCCTAATGTAAGTTGTTTAAATATAACAGAGTCTCAAATAATAATGTTCACATAGTATTCACAAAAGTCCAATATTCATGGTTATCCTATTACGGGGGTCAACAGGAGTATAATATCAGGAGTAAAGTCAGGAGCCTCCCTATTTCAGGGGTTCAAGTATACAGGAGTACAGGAGTTCAGGAGTACCAAATGTCTGGTAATAAGATAATAATCAAGCCAAGTCCCCGTAAAAGTGATAGTCTTGAATATGTCATATAATACAGGTATCAGGAGGGGTAGTGTCCGGTCAAGGGTCACGATGTCGAGTCAATGTACTTGTATCACATGAAAGATACCAAGTAAGGATTAGCATGTATCATATACCGGGGGTCAGGATCAGGTGACAAGTATGACATATATCAAGTACCGGTGTCTAATATCAAGTGTCGCGGATTAGGCATCAAATATAACATATCAAGTGCCAGTGTCAGATATCAAGTGTCGTGGATCAGGTATCAAATATAATACATCAAGTACTGGTGTCGTAAATCATGCATCAAGTATAACATGTCAAGTGTCGTGTAAATACCGAGTACAACACCATCTATAAGCTTGTACAACAAGAAATCATGTACTAAATATTATATTAGCAAGTGTTAGGCATGTTACGATAATAATAAGATGTCCACATATCAATATCATACTATAAATCAAGTGTAGTAATTTTTTAGTTTAATACAAGATACTCGCCTGAAACCGGGATGAAATACCGGTTAATATCTGAGAAATCCTCGAACTCATGCGAGCAAGCCACTAGCCCATATGTATATATTAAAATATATAAATATAAATATTTATATAAATATTAGGGAGGGTATGAGAGAGGGAGAGAGAGGAGAGAGAGAGTTGTAGGAAGGAGAGAGAGAAAATAGGATATTTTTGAAAAGGAATATGAATTAAAAGGGGAGGGTATGGTTGTAAATATGGGGAAGTAATTTGAGAATGAGGGGATGGGTATTTTAAGGATGTGAGAAAAGTGGGTTTATTTAGGGAAAGGAAAGAGAAAAGAAAAGAAAGAAAGAATAAAGAAGGAAAGAAGGAAGAAAGAAAGGAAAATGGAGGAGAGTAGGGGGTGGCCGGCCGGCCGGCTCCGGCAGCGGTGCCGCCTGGGGAGGGGAGGCGACGTGCGCGGCCTAGTGGAGGGGAGGGAGGTGGTAGTGGCGTTGTTTGGTTGGTGGTGTTGTTGGTGGAGGTAGTGGTGGTAGTTGGCGGTGATGGTGGATATGGTGGTGGTGGTTGTTGGAGGTGGTCGGGAGTTAGAGGAGGAGGAGGAGATGATGATGGGGTGGTGGGAGTGGTGAATTTGATGGGTGGTGGTGAATTTTGGAGGAGGAAGGGACGTGGTGGTGATGGGTTATGTTGAAATTGGAGGTGGTGGGTGGTTGGTGGAGGTTGAAGGAGGTGGTGGAGTGGAGAGGGGGTGTGGGGAGGTGGCCGCGGCTATAGGGGGCAGCGACGGTGGTGGTGATAGTGGAGGTGGCGGTGGTGATGAATGAAGTGGGTTTGTTTAGTTGAAGGAGTTGGAAATGAGATTGGAATGGAAAATGAAAAGAGAAGGAAGGAGGGGTTTTAATGGAGAGAAGACAAAAAAGAAAATGATGAAATGGGGGGAAGAGGGGCCGTAGCAGCTGCTGCAGGTGGCTGCTGCAGGCTGTGAGAGCAGCGGCGGAGTAAGAGCAGGGGATTAGTTGTGGGGGAAAGTCAAAGGGGAAGAAAAGAAAAGAAAGAAAAAGAAAGAAAATAAAGGAAAAGGAAAAAAATAAGGAAAAAGAAAAGAAAATAGTTTTAAATTTTTATTATTAAATAATTAATTTATTAGGACATTGAGAGTATAAAGTAGGGGAGTAGTGAAGGAAAAAGCAAGAAAAGAAATCGTCGGTAAAAATATTATTATTTAAATAGGGTAAAATTTGACTGTATCAGAAATGTTCCAAAAAATTCTCAAAAATAGAAAATATTATTTTAAGTTGCTCAGTGAAATTGGATTCAAGAAATTCAATATAGTTTTCAAATTAAAAATCCTGAAATATTCTGGCGATCCCGGCCGACACAAGAATCGATGAAATTTTGATAAATTTAGAAAAATCTAAAAAATATTTTTAATAGAAAATAAAATTCTAAGAAGTAACGTGAAAGCCGTTTTTAAAAATTCAATCCTATTTGAAAACTAAAAATCTAGGAATCAGTCAGCGATGTCGACCGACACCGTTTTGGAGATTTTGTAGAAAAATTCTGGAAAATTCTAGAAAATCATAAAAAATCTAAAATATTAGAAAATAGTGTCTAAAACTGAAATCGATCAAATTAGACTAACAAAAAGGTCAAATCGGGCTGCAGGCTAGTATCGGGTTCTCGGTCCGGGTCAGAGCTGACTCTTGTTTTGAGAATCCAGATCCGATACACAATAACATAAGTAATCACAACCTAAAAGTAAATACTGGAAGAAAATTGAACAATATGGTCAAAAAATTTGGGACACGTATCTGGGTAATTATTCCGGGAACGGGGTGCTACAATCTACCTACCTAATAAAAATTTCGTCTCGAGATTTCCATGAGGAAGGAGATGAACATGGAAATAAATAATTGATATGACAAGAGATGGAGTACATGAAAAAATTACCACTCAAGGCTCGAATAGATGCGGGTAACAGTCACGAATGACGTCTTCCCGCTCCCAAGTTGCTTCTCCCGGACTATGCCTGTTCATGAAATTAGCATCAACGAGATGGCCTGGTTCTTCAGAGTCTTGACACTTCTGTCCACAATAGCCATTGGTTGCTCAGTATATGATAAATCCGGCTGCAACTCCAACTCTGAATAATCCAATACATGGCTCTCGTCCCTGATATATCTTCTCAGCTGTGACACATGGAACACATTGTGCACTTCTTCCAGTGATGGCGGCAGTACCAATTTGTAGGCCACTTCTCCCACTCGCTCCAATATCTCAAACGGGCCTATATACCTCGGACTCGGCTTCCCACATGCACCAAATTTGATCACTCTCTTGGTCAGAGATATCCTCAGAAACACATGCTCTTCCACCTGAAACTCCAACGGTCTTCTATTAGAATATGCCCAACTCTTCTGTCTGTTCTGTGCTGTACGAAGGTGCTCTTAGATGGTCCTGATCTTGTCCACTGCCTGTACTATCACATCTAGTCCCAAATGCCTTCTCTCACCAAATTCATCCCAACAAAATGGTGATCTACATCTCCTGCCGTATAGGGCTTCGAACGGAGCCATCTTGATACTCGCCTGATAGCTGTTATTGTAGGAAAACTCTGCCAAATGTAGATGGTCTTCCCACGATCCTTTGAAGTCAAACATACAAGCCCTCAACATGTCTTCTACGATCTGAATGGTCCGTTCAGACTGCCCGTCTGTCTCTAGATGATAAAATGTGCTAAACTTTAGACGGGTCCCCAGACTCTCTTAAAGGCTCTCCAGAAGCGAGATCTGAACCTCGTGTCTCTGTCCTACACGATACTAACAGGAACTCCATGTAGTCTAACTATCTCCCTCATATACTTGTCTGCTAGAAGCTCTATAGATTGCCCCACTCTGATGGGTATGAAATTTGCTGACTTAGTGAGACGGTCAACAACTACCTATACTGCATTGTTCCCGTTTGGACTACGGGGTAGAGCGGTCACAAAATCCATAGTAACATGCTCCCACTTCCATTCTGGTATTGGCAAAGGCTGTAGTAATCCAGCTGGTCTCTGGTGTTCAGCCTTCACTTACTGACACACTAGAAATTTCGCCACATATTGTGCGATCTCTCTCTTCATCGTATTCCACCAGAAATGTTGCTTCAGGTCCTGATACATCTTAGTTCCTCCTGGGTGTATAGAGTAAGCTGAGCTGTGGACCTCAGCTAAGATTTTCTGTCTAATCTCCCCCTGAGTCATACAAATTTTGCCCCTAAAATAGAGTGCACCATTAGTATGTATGCAAACATCTGACCTCAGCCCTACTTCCACTTGCTCTCTGAACTTCAGCAATCTGGGATCTTCTCTCTGTGCTTCTCTGATCTCCTCCATCAATGTCAGCTGGATCTGAAATGTCATCAACTACATGGATCCACTGGCCCTCCGAATCACCATCAAGTCTAGCTGCCTTATCTCCTTGAGTAACTCCTCTTGCTGAGTGAGCAGCACTGCCATGTTGGCTTCAAGTCTCCTACTCAAGGCATCAGGCACAACATTAACCTTGCCAGGATGGTATTGCAGATCTATATCATAATCTGCCATCAACTCCAGCCATCGTCTTTGCCTCATGTTCAACTCCTTCTGAGTGAAAATATACTTCAAGCTCTTGTGATCGGTGTATATCAACACTCGGTCACCCAGCAGGTAATGCCTCCATATCTTCAAAGCAAAGATCACAGCTACCAGCTCTAGATCATGCGTTAGGTAGTTCTTCTCATGTGACTTTAACTGTTTAGATACGTAAGCCACCATATGTCCATGCTGCATCAATACACATCCAAGACCCTTCCCTGAAGCATCACTATATACCACCATTCTTCCTGTCCCTGAGGGTGTCTTCAAGATTGGAGCTGAAATCAACTTATTCTTCAACTTCTCAAAAGTAGACGCACGCTCCTCAGTCCATATGTACTTCTCTCCCTTCCTGGTAAGCTTGGTCAAAGGATCTGCAATCTTAGAGAATTCCTTCACGAACCTTCGATAATATTCAGCTAATCCGATGAAGCTCCTGATCTCTATTACTGACTTCGGAGTTGGCCAATTCTTTACCACATGAATCTTGCTGGGATCCACCGAGATTCCTTCCTTAGAAACAACATGGCCCAAGAATGCTATACTTACCAGCCAGAACTCATAGTTACTAAGTTTGGCATGAAGCTGCTCAAGTCGGAGTGTCTGTAGCACAACCCTCAGATGCTCCGCATGCTCCTCTTCATTCTTAGAATAGACCAAAATATCATCAATGAACACCAACACAAACTTATCCAAATATGGTGAGAAGATTCTATTCATCAATCCATAAAGACAGCTGGGGCATTTGTAACTCTAAAGGGCATAACCAAGAACTCATAATGACCATAGCGAGTCCTAAATGCCGTCTTCTGGATATCTTCCTTCTTCACCTTCAACTGATGGTACCCCGACTGCAAATCTAACTTTGAGAACACTTGGGCCCCATGAAGTTGATCAAATAGATCATCAATCCTCGGCAAAGGGTACTTGTTCTTAATGGTAATTTGTTTAATTCTCTGTAATCAATACAAAATCTCTTACCACCATCCTTCTTGTTTGCCAATAATACTGGTGCTCTCCAAGGTGAAGTACTCGGTCTAATCAGACCCTTGCTCGAATACTCCAGCAGCTGCTCCTACAATATGGCCAATTCTGTTGGTGCCATCCGGTACGGTGCTTATGTAGGTTCACCTAGAGGGGGGGTGAATAGGTGATGGCTAATCTAATGGTCACTTAATGCCAAATGATGCAAATAATGCGGAAGCTAAAAATAATTATGACCTAATTAAAACTTTTACACTAAACACTATGTATAACACAAGAGTGTTGCCGAATTCCCCGTGAAGGGCTCTGGACAAACTCCTCTAGATTCCCCTTGAATGGGTTGAGGTGCCGCGTTGGCTCTCTTGGTTGAATACAAGTGTTAGCAAACAATCCCAAGCAAGTATATCAATGAGCACACAATATATCAAGCATGTAAATATAAACACTATAATTGAATGCAAGATATAGACAAAGAGATAGAGAGAGTGAGCAATCGCAAACACAAAGGGTTTGTTTCGAGGTTCGAGCACACTTGCTCTACATCCCCGCCTTCGACACACGAAGGATTTCCACTATGCAAGATCCCAATGGATCTCTCCTCAGTGCCGCAACACCTACAAGCCCTCGGACTCCCTAGTCCCGTACACATGCAAGCTCACTAGCTCAGCGAGGCCGCACCTCAAACATGGAGTTCGCACCCGAACTCGAAACAACGCGGACATACACGTCCGCCTCCTCAAAGGAACAAAGTAGAACTTTGGTGATCACAACTCTTGATCACCTAAAATCCTCTCACAATAACACTCCCTATAGGGTAGATATAGCAATGGATAGCTCAAGTGTTGTGTGAGAAAACAAGGAAAGAATCTATGGTGAAAAACTCAAGAAAATCTCTTTTACACTCTTGATAAAACTTTTCTTTTGATTGAAAATATTTGCTCTCAAATTTGTGGAGAAAACTCTTTTAAAGGAGTGGGGAAATCTAGCTCAAAGCTCTCCTAAAATCTTGTTACAAAACAATGACCAAACCCCCAAATTTATAGGCCAGAAAAATATAGCCGTTGGGATCTGTCAGGCCTGCCGGTCGACCCGTACGGTCGACCGCCAACGGTCAGAAATCTGACCGTTGGAGCCACGGTCGACCGCCCGGGTCGACCGAGCCACTGGAGCAAAGAGTCGAACTCTCTGTCGGTCGACCCGTACGGTCGGCCGAAATTTCCAGAGAGCAGAGCTCTCTGGAGCGGTCGACTGGCACGGTCAGCCGTCCTCCAGTGCACAAAGGCGTGCACGTCGTGCACGTCGGTCGACCGAGCCGGTCGACCGACTTCAGGGTTAGTCGACTATATAGTCGACTTGCTGAAGCCAGAAACAGAAATTTGGGATTTAAAACTTGGTCTTTTTGATTGAAATAAAATCCCATAAAATGCTTTAAAATCTACAAAAATAGTTTAACCAATATACTTTGATATACAAACATGCTTGCACAAAATCAAGGCATCTTATAAAAGATTGGACTATTTTTGTAACTTGGAAATATTTGGCTCATGATAAAAACTGTATTTTCCAAACATGTTTTCTAAACTTTGTTTTTCCAAAACATCTTCAAAATACAAAAACAAGATATTATAATTCATTTTAAGGCATAGTGTGTATGGATATGATCCACTACACAATCAAGATGAAATATCTATGTTTCTGACATTAAGCTCTAAATATGGTTTTGGTTAAAAAAACATGTTCATAAGAAATACCAAAAACCAAACAAGTATTTTTCCAAAATGAAAGTCTTTTCTAAACTGAAAATCTTTTATGAAAACATATCTATCAAGAGTGTGTGTGTGATATAATACTTGAGCAATCCACCACTATTCTATCCTTTACATTTTTAACTAAAACAAAAACAAAATCTTATATCTAGACACAAGTCTTCATCTTGAAGTCTTCTCATCATCTTGACTTGGTCCAAGCTTGATCCAAAAGCTTCTTGGATCACACCGTGCTAGCTCCAAATCTTGACATTTTATCCTTTGTTGAGCTATGCACCTACTAAGATCTTGATAATGAATCTGTCACTAATTAAACACAAGATCATTAGTAAACATAACTTCATGAGTTGATCATCATCAAAACTAGGGTGATAGGCCTTTGGGCCAACAATCTCCCCCTTTTTGATGATGACAAAACTCATGAAGTTATATATGCATGGATTAAAGTAAAGCTTCAAAGAAGCTCCCCCTTAACTCATGCATAGACATAAATAATAATATATGACAATGAAGCTCATAAATATGTATGCAAATGTATGGAGATAAAACATACCAAATTCTTTTTCTCCTATTTGCAAAACAAAACATATATGCATAAACATAAAATCTTATTATGTATATCTATTGTTTATGTGTTATGCATGAGAAAACTAAATACAAGTATGCATATAAACTCAAAATCTTTCTCCCCCTTTTTGTCAATCATCAACAAAGGGTTCAAAGTGAAATCAAATCAAACAAATTTTTCTCCCCCTTTTTGTCAAAAACAAAGAGATCAAGAAGGGGTAATACAAATCAATCAATAAAGATTTATATGCGATATACATTCATGAAGAGGAAGACGCTAAGTTAGCTTCCCTACACATATGCATTACATGAAGAAGGGATGACAAGCCCCAATTCACATAACACATATTATGTAATGTATAAGAGGAGATGTGAAGCTCCCCCTACACACGTGTACCACATAAAGAAGAGTTGTCAAGCTCCTCAATATACAATACACTCAACATGAATCTATATGTAGAAGAGATGTTAAGCTCTCCTTGCATATAAGAAATACAAATAAAAAAAAATTTTAATTTTTTTTAAACAAAATTTTTAAAGGTATCAGAGCTTTTGTAAAACAAACAAATTTTAAGATACCAAATTGAAAATAATCATTATTGTAAATCATATTGATACCAATTGAAATTTAACAAATATAAAGTTGAAACATATTGATACCAATAGTAAACATATGATCAAAAAATTTTTATTTTTCATCATAAACTTTGTGCTTTTAAAAATGTGAGCCAATTGTAAGTTAAACACATGAAAATCATATATATGTATGAAAATGAGTATACCAAGTGAAATTGATACATACATATATAAGAAACAAAATATGAGTATATACAAAATAAGTTCATATTGATACCAATTGAAACGATTCAATGATACCAATTGACATAACAATAAGATCAAGTGTATACATCATATTACTATACCTCCCAATCAAGGTTCAAGTTTTAAATGATTTTCATTTTAAAGCATACATGAACATGATCTCCCATTCATCCTCCCATAGATGGTAGGGGTTTTCAAAAATAGATTTGAAAAATAAGCTTGTTTGAAAAACTCTACCAAATGAAGAACAATTAACTAGTTAAAATAATTTTTGAAAAACTAGTTAAAGATCCTTCAAAAACATGAAATCAAAGCATATATATTTCATGAATCATACCAAATACAAGAATTGACACTCGATCTATGAAGCTCAAAAATATGTTCATGAATCAAAGTCATGACAAAATAAATAAAGTATGAGTGTTCAAAAGTCATGTAAATAGCATTTTCATGAAAATAGACATTGAAGCTCAAAAAAATGTGAGTATCATTTTTAAATCATAAAAATTCATTTTTTTAATAAAAAACAAAGCACACTTCTAGGTATATGTATGATTTATCCAATCCTAACAATACACATACATATCCCAAACATAAAAGAGTCTATTAAATGTATTTGCATGAAAGCAAGAGACTCACGAGTATACATGTATATTTATTAGATTTGAATTAAAAATACATATACATGAAGTAAAGCATAAAAATAGGCAAAACATGTATAAAAGAGAATCATAAAAACTAGTCTATACATATGCATATAGTGGATACAAATGAGCATGAAGTTCAAATATATATGAGTCAACTGTAGTTCACTATTCATATATGTATAAATGCAAGTTTGACACATTCTACATCTAAGCATGTAAATACCACATGAAGCACACAAAAATATGAACATGCTATATGATATATGAAATTAAAAGCATGTACATAAAAAGTAGGAGTTTAGAGATTGTTACCAACTCCAAAGCTCCTAACATGGTGGTTGTCCCACCAAAGCTCCTTGATAGCGATGCATCTATATATGTGTCCATCAAGTCCAAGTGCATCCACCATCAAGGCACAAAATCTCTCACGTCTTGAGAGATCCCTCACCTACATCAAAAACATGGGTGGGGGTTTTGGTACCCATTTTTTCTTGGGTCCTTGGAGGTTAGCTTTGTAAGGCACCCAAACATTTTTATTAGCAAAATTTAAAACATGCAACTTGTCATAACAAAATTTTGCTAAATGGCCTTTGCGGCCACAATGTGTACATTTGTACACCTTAGAATGCTTATGAGTGTGATTGTGATCGTGACGTGCAACATAAGCATATGCATGATGATGATGTACATGAACATGTGGAGTTTGTTTCTTTGCAAACATGGACTCCAATCTAGAATGGTTGAATGCACACGAGCTCAAAGTTGAACTCAAACTATTAATTTTATTTTTCAAAAGAGTGATCTCACTATCATCAATGGTGGCATGAAGATTATAGTGGGATATGGAATCATTTTTCTTCTTTTTAGAAACTTTAACTTTTTCTTTTTCTTCTTTAAAGAAGTGTTTTCTTGCAAAACAATTTCTTTTTGTTTTTCTACCAAAATAATTTATCCTTCAAAATAGTGTTCCTTTCACACAAATCATTTAATTTAGACATAAGGGAAACATTTTCATTTTTCAAAACCTCATTTTCTTTTTCTAAACATGCAATCTTATTTTTAAAAGAGTCATTTTCTATATGTATGCGATCAAAATTCTTTTTCAATTTTTATTATCTTTCTTAATCATGTCATATTTTTCAAGCAAGAGTTGACAAAAAGTAGAAAGCTCTTCATATGACTTGTTAACATCCTCATCCTCGGATTCGGTGTTTACCTCAAGGGGGTTATCCCCTTGACCATATAGCACAAGTTGGAGGTGTTGCTTCCAACGTCCGAATCGCTCCCCGCATAGTATTGATCTTTTTCACCAAGGGAGATGAGGGTATTCCATACTACAAAAGCCGAATCAAAGTTAGAAACTCTAGATAAATAAATATCATCTAGGGTAGACTTTAAAGCATTAAGGGCCTTTGCATTAGCCTCAATATTCTTACCATCTAACAATATGCATTATTAGTAGTGGCAAGATAAACATTATAACCTAAGGCTTTGAGGTACAAGGACATCTTCACCTTCCATATATGGATGTTAAGAACGTCAAACATGGGTGGTGACATGAAGTCCATGGTGTGTGTACAAAATATTGTGATTAGCCTAAAATGAAGATCTTTAACTTTAGGTTGTTAGACCTAAATCAGAGTACCAAGCTCTGATACCAATTGTAGGTTCACCTAGAGGGGGGTGAATAGGTGATGGCTAATCTAATGGTCACTTAATGCCAAATGATGCAAATAATGCGGAAGCTAAAAACAATTATGACCTAATTAAAACTTTTACACTAAACACTATGTATAACACAAGAGTGTTGCCGAATTTCCCGTGAAGAGCTCTGGACAAACTCCTCTAGATTCCCCTTGAATGGGTTGAGGTGCCGCGTTGGCTCTATTGGTTGAATACAAGTGTTAGCAAACAATCCCAAGCAAGTATATCAATGAGCACACAATATATCAAGCATGTAAATATAAACACTATATTGAATGCAAGATATAGACAAAGAGATAGAGAGAGAGTGAGCAATCGCAAACACAAAGGGTTTGTTTCGAGGTTCGAGCACACTTGCTCTACATCCCCCGCCTTCAACACACGAAGGATTTCCACTATGCAAGATCCCAATGGATCTCTCCTCGGTGCCGCAACACCTACAAGCCCTCGGACTCCCTAGTCCCGTACACACGCAAGCTCACTAGTTCGCCGAGGCCGCACCTCAAACACGGAATTCGCACCCGAACTCGAAACAACACGGACACACACGTCCGCCTCCTCAAAGGAACAAAGTAGAACTTTGGTGATCACAACTCTTGATCACCTAAAATCCTCTCACAATAACACTCCCTATAGGGTAGATATAGGAATGGATAGCTTAAGTGTTGTGTGAGAAAACAAGGAAAGAATCTATGGTGAAAAAACTCAAGAAAATCTCTTTTACACTCTTGATAAAACTTTCCTTTTGATTGGAAATATTTGCTCTCAAATTTGTGGAGAAAACTCTTTTAAAGGAGTGGGAAAATCCGGCTCAAAGCTCTCCTAAAATCTTGTTACAAAACAATGACCAAACCACCAAATTTATAGGCCAGAAAAATATAGCCGTTGGGGTCTGTCAGGCCTGCCGGTCGACCCGTACGGTCGACCGCCAACGGTCAAAAATCTGACCGTTGGAGCCACGGTCGACCGCCCGGGTCGACCGAGCACTGGAGCAAAGAGTCGAACTCTCTGTCGGTCGACCCGTACGGTCGGCCGAAATTTCCAGAGAGCAGAGCTCTCTGGAGCGGTCGACCGGCACGGTCGGCCGTCCTCCAGTGCACAAAGGCGTGCACGTCGTGCACGTCGGTCGACCGAGCCGGTCGACCGACTTCAGGATTAGTCGACTATATAGTCGACTTGCTGAAGCCAGAAACAGAAATTTGGATTTAAAACTTGGTCTTTTGATTGAAATAAAATCCCATAAAATACTTTAAATCTACAAAAATAGTTTAACCAATATACTTTGATATACAAACATGCTTGCACAAAATCAAGGCATCTTATAAAAGATTGGACTATTTTTGTAACTTGAAAATATTTGGCTCATGATAAAAACTGTATTTTTCAAAACATGTTTTCTAAACTTTGTTTTTCCAAAACATCTTCAAAATACAAAAACAAGATATTATAATTCATTTTAAGGCATAGTGTGTATGGATATGATCCACTACACAATCAAGATGAAATATCTATGTTTTTGGCATTAAGCTCTAAATATGGTTTTAGTTAAAAAACATGTTCATAAGAAATACCAAAAACCAAACAAGTATTTTTCCAAAATGAAAGTCTTTTCTAAACTGAAAATCTTTTATGAAAACATATCTATCAAGAGTGTGTGTGTGATATAATACTTGAGCAATCCACCACTATTCTATCCTTTACATTTTTAACTAAAACAAAAACAAAATCTTATACCTAGACATAAGTCTTTCATCTTGAAGTCTTCTCATCATCTTAACTTAGTCCAAGCTTGATCCAAAAGCTTCTTGGATCACACCGTGCTAGCTCCAAATCTAACATTTTATCCTTTGTTGAGCTATGCACCTACTAAGATCTTGATAATGAATCTGTCACTAATTAAACACAAGATCATTAGTAAACATAACTTCATGAGTTGATCATCATCAAAACTAGGGTGATAGGCCTTTGGGCCAACACTTTATAGATGGGAGTCGCTCCTAGAATTATGTCAATAGAGAACTCCACAACTCTGTCAGTTAGAAGTCCTATATCTCCTCAAATACATCCAGGAATTCATTCCACACTGATACCGTCTTCTTCTTTCTTCTGCAGTGGCACAATTCAGTTGATCTTCCTTCCTGAGGGACTTGCGCTCTCCAAAGAACTGAAACTCCGATGATGTGGAATCTTGAAGATCACGTTCTTGTTCCGACAGTCGATTACCTCATGATACTTGCTGAGTCAAGTCATGCCTAGGATCACATCATACCTCCAGTGTCCAGTACGAACATGTCGGCCTCCAACTTTCTGCCACACTGCTCCACACTGCACGCCTTGCAAATCTTGTTAGTAATGATGACCCCACTCCCCGTACTAATTTCCGACTGGTCACCCATACATACTAGGGGTATAGAATGCAAGCCAATAAATCTACTGGATATGAAGCAATGTGATGCACTAGAGTCAAAGAGTGATAAGACTGGAACTGAGTGGACCAAGATTGTACCTACTGTTGGCCCAAAGGCCATTAGCCCTAAGTTTTGTTGATTACAAAACATATGTAGTTAGGTATTAACAAAGTTGATTAAATAAAGTTTCAGGTAAAAACATAGGTTGATTGACGGCTCCTACACAAGACTCACACATTTGGAAGCCGCGAAGATTTAGATCCCAGAGCCTAGCACACTAGAAGAGCTCAAGAATCAATCAAACAAGTTGAGAAGACTATACAAGATTTGTATCTTTACATTTTTTTTTAGTTAGGATTTATAGTCTATTTGTCAAAACCGAGATGATAGAGGTTGATAACCTTGGGATGCTACACACACATTTGATATTGCTTCATGCTTTCAAAAAAATTTTATTACCAAATTTCTTATCCAGTTTCAGAAAAACAAAAGTTTGGAAAAATCGGTTTTGGAAAAACAAGTTTTTGGAAAAACGATTTTTAGTTTAAAGAATTTTTATCAAAATATAGTTCAAATTTTATTAGTGTTGATCTATGATCACACTATAATCTTTCCTAACCCTAGAACTCTATTTTGTATCTACCCGTCTAAAGAAAATTTATCGAAAAAATTAAACACTTCAAAAGTTTTCCTAAACTGTAAATTTGGCCTTGTCCGGTCGACTGCACACGGTCGACCGCTGGCAGAGCAGAACTACTCTGTCGGTCGACCGGGCGGTCGACTGACATGCACCAATGTGCATTGTGTACATCAGTCGATCGTTCCGGTCGACCGACAGATAGAGCAGAGCTCTCTGTTTGTTCCGGTCGACCGGTCTGGTCAACCGACAGAGAGTGGTCACTCTCTGTTTGGGACTTCGATCGCCGCGCGGTCAACCGCTTTCCCAACGGTCGGAAATCCTACCATTGGCGGTCGACCGGCCCGGTCGACTGACAGCAACCAGAGTCTACTGACAGATTCCAACGGCTATATTTTGGTTTGTCTTTTGTTGGGGTTTCTCCCAACGAATATTTTGGATTGTTTAACCCTGTTTTCATCCCCTATAAATAGTGGGAGTGTTATACAGCTAAAATACAACATTTACAAGAGTAAAATCAAAATTTCTCAAAGTTTAGCCTTTTAGGAAAAGATTTTCTTGAGCCAAATTTTCAATCCTTTTGTGTTTTAGCTTGAAGTTTTCTCTTCTACTTCTCTACTTGTTTTAGCACACCACACAATCGCTAAAGTTTCATCTCCTCATCTTGGTTATAGGATTGTGCATGTGAGCTTTGTTTGTGGTGAACTGTTGATCACCGTTTCCTCACATTGAGAAGTTATAGAGGTTGCGGCCTCAAGCGAGCTAGTAAGCTCTAAGTCGATGTTGCGACAGCGTGAGAGAGGACAAGTGTGTCCGAAGAGTTTTAGTGAGAATTTGTATTGACGATCGATGGGATCAAGCAGAGTGAAATCCTTCATCGTGTTGAAGGCGGGAACGTAGAGCAGTGGCTCGAATCTCGACATATTCTCGTGTTTGCGATTGTCCACTTATCTCTAAACTCTCTCTCCTTTACTTGCACTATTATTTGTTTACTTCCTTGAAAGTTTTAATATTGTTGTTATTTATTGTTAATTAGTTTTTAATCCGCATTATTTGCCACTTAGTATAGCCATCACCTATTCACCACCCTCTAGGTGATTTCAATTGGTATCAGAGCCTAACCCTAGCATTTGGTTTAACCACCTCAGGGAGATCCTCACTATTGGCTATATCTATTTGTTGCATTTATTATTCGTTGTGCATTATACTTGTATTCATGCCATCTGTTGACTTTTCTAGCATCAAGTCCCCACCCAAATTTGATGGGTGAACTTCCCATTTGGAAGGTCAAAATGAACCTATTCCTAAAATTCCTAGGAGTTAGAGTTGCCAAGTCCATCACCAAAGAATTTATTGAACCTCTCACTAATGAGAGAACATGGTCCGAAGAAACCTCTAAGGACTATGAGGCCAATACTAGAGCCCAACATGCACTCACTCAAGCATTAAATGAAGATGATCTTTCCCGCATCATAAATTGCAAATCTGCTTATGAAGTTTGGAATGTGCTTATGTTACTCATGAGGGGACGTCGCAAGTCAAGAAATCTAAAATTGACTTGCTTCGTTCTCAATATGAGAATTTCTATATGCTTGATAATGAACGCATAAATGATATGCTCACTCGTTTCACCAAGATTACTAATGCCTTATCTTCTTTAAGTGACAACATCGATAATGACCAAAAGATCCAGAAGGTCATTAGAGCTCTTCCCAAGTCTTGGGAAGTCAAGACAACCACCCTCAAAGAGCTAAATGATAGGGAGGAGATGGACTTCTCCGGCTTCATCGGCAATCTCAAAACCCATGAGATGGAGATGAAGGTAAGAGAAGAAAGGGAGGCGCCAAAGAAGAAAGTTCTTGCTTTCAAGGCGGCTCCATCCTCCTATGATGAAGAGGATCATCAGAAGACTGCGATGAAGACTTTGCCATGCTCATAAGGAAGGTGGACAAAATGTTCTATAAGAAAGGTAGACAAAGCAACTTCCGAAGAGGAAGACCTCAAGGAAGATTTGAAAAGAAGAGAGAGAAACCGGTCCATATTTTCATTGCAAGAAGACGGACACCTAATTGCCGATTGCCCCTCTCTACAAGCTACTACCTCCAAGAACGGGCAAAAGAAGAAAAAGACAATGGTGGCCACGTGGGATGACTCGGAGTCGGAATTCGAAGAGGAGATCGACATCGCACACATGTGCTTCATGGCGCATGGCGATGATGCTTCCAAGGTATGTCTAGAAAACTCTTTAGATGATGAAGACTTAACCATGGATGAACTTGCTCATTTTTTTTTGAAGAATTACAAAGTAGGTATGAAATATCACTTGCTCAAAATAAAAAATTGAAAAAGGAAAATGATTCCCTAAAGAATAAATTTGAGCTTGTTTTAAAAGAGAAAAATGAATTATCAAATCTTTTGAGAAAATGAAAAAGGATTTTGAAAATACAAAACCTCTTGTAAAGGAAAAAGCCCTTTTCTACTTGCAATAAAAATGAATTTTTAAAAAAAACGTATTGAAGTTTGGATACAACTTTAAAGAAATGTGCTTTTGACTGACCAAATTTGCATCTATGTTTCCTAAAGGAAAATCTCATGGGAAACATACTCATCATCATGCATCTAACACACACAAACATGCACACACGCACAAGCATGCATTTATGTATGGTAAAATTTATACATGTGCACATTGTGGTCGCAAAGGCATTTAGCTAAATTTTGTTATGCTAAACTAAACTTGTCAAATAAAAATGTTTGGGTTCGAGAAAACACTAACCCCATAGGATCCAAAAAGATTTGGGTACCAAAAGACACGCCGAACTTAATTGATACAGGTGTGTCATCCTCCTCCAAGACTTAGGAGGAGATGGTGCCCGGGTGGTGGATGCATCAAGGCTCAACATATACATCGTCGCTTGCATTGCTATCAAAGAGGCACCCATTTTTGGAGATTACCCATGGTTTGGTAACTTCTCCACCTAATATTTCTTTTAATATATATAGGATTTGCTAGTTGCATTTTGTCATAATATGCCTAAATGTGTAAACTTGCATATCAATTTTTATATCTTAACTTCGATTGGATTGTTTATTAATGTGCTTTGATTGCTTGCCATATTTTGCTTGTCTATATATCAAGATTTTGTTAACACAATGTTTTATAAGAATATTGTCAAATAAAAATTTATTTAACCAATTAAGCAAATAAATAGAGATGGCAATTGTGTGCCTCAACTCTTATCTAGAAGATTTCGAGGAGAAGTTCAGAACCCTTAACGGGGTATTCGGTTTCAACATCTCATGTTTATCGCTTAATTAAATAAATAAAATATAATTGTTAATAAAAATAAAGGAAAATAAAAATAAAACCTTCTACTGAGTTTTTCATGCCAAATAAGATTTTCAATGTTATTTTATATAATATATCCTTTGTTTTAAAAAAAATTTAAACTCAACACAGTTTTTGATCTGGTTTCAGCTGTACCAGTCGACCGGCCTGGTCGACCGATCTGGCCTGGCATAAGGCCCAGTCGACCGATATAGCCTGGAACAGAAATTTGTTTTCTGCCCATAGCCGATCAACCGACGCGGTCGACCGACTGAAATAGAGTTTGCTCTCGGTTTCCACCAGTCGACCGGCCCGGTCGATCGGCAGTCGGGTAAACTATTTTTTTACCTAACTATATAGTAACCCTAACCCTATTTTTCCCTCATCTCTTCCTTCCACCACCTCCAACTCCTTTCCTCCTCTCTTCTCTCAACCCTAAACCCATTCCAACCCATCTCTACCTCTCCCAACCTTAAATTTCTTCAACAAAAATTTGGAAAATTAGTTTCAGGCTCCAGATCTACTCTCTCTTCGGTATTTCTCTATATTTTCAAGGTATAATCTCATATTCTCTAAATCTCTTATTTTTCCTTGAAATTTCTAAGTTTATTTGTTTAGATTTGCTATATTTCGTGCCTATGTTGCTAATCTACCATTATGTCTAAAAGATCCAGATCTGAAAGGGGAAACCCCCCAATCTTCATCTTCTCCTTTTGTGTCTAAAATGCATCCTATAGATATGCTATAATCTCCATAAAAATGTGAATTCAGTAGAACTGTGGTGCTTAGTGATTTTGAGCGCCTTAATCTTGCATCTATCCTAGCATCTAGCTCCTTAGAAAATTTTGTCACCATTAAAGAACCTGTCTATCCTGCTTTGGTGCAATATTTCTATTCAAATCTCACATTTGAACAAAATCACATCAAATCCAGAGTTATGGGCAAAGATATAGATATCTTACTTCAATAATTTGCACGTCACCTACACCTCTCCTGTGAGGGGGTAGACATTTATAACGTCGATCTGCATGATTTTGAGTATCTTGACGTGAGTCTGCCCACACCGCATCTACACTGCTTCATAATGATGATAACTCTGGTTTACTTAGGAACGAGGAGGTGAAATATTATACTCTCACCGCCCAGGTCCTGGCCAAAATCGTGTTCCATAACCTCCTGCCAAAATCAGGAGAATATAGTCACGCTAGGGTTCTGCTCCTCTTGTCATCTATTACCTTCTGAAAGGTATTAGAATCAACATACCTAAACTCATCATCAACTACATGACTTCTGATCATCTCCTTGTCCCAAACCATCACTTACCCTTTGGGGTGCTCATCACTCGTCTTTTGAAGCAGCTAAATTTTGATCTTTCCTCTGAACGGTCAATTAAACCGTCAGTAGACATCAACAGCACCCTCCTCGAGAGGATGCGTCCTAGGGAGCGTCATCCAGCTCCTCAGCTGCAGCCTTTCTTCCCTGTTGTTCCTGGATCATCCTCAAGCTCTTCTGCTCCTTTCGACCCCTATCTAGCCTTATCTACTCAGCTTCGGGAGCACCACCAGCAGATTTCAGCTGAGATGTCTGTGCACCATCAGCAGATTTTTCCTGATGACCGAGCATCGCCAGCAGCTTTCCACTGAGATGACCACACACTATCAGCGGCTGGAGCAGCGTTTGGACATGATCTCAGCTATATCTATGACTCCATTCGCTATATGCATGCCTGTCTTGGCGGCTTCTACCACAGGTTTGATTGGCCGGCTCCTCTTCCTAATGATCGTGCTCAGCCAGCCCTCCGTTCACCGCCTGGGCTCCTCCTACTTCTGCTCCGCCACCTACTTCCCCGGAGGACCCTGATTTTGGGAGACATTGATCCCTTTTGATGATATAAACAAGGGGAGAGATTTCTAGTAGTTATTTCCGGGTTATGTTATTTTGGACATGTGTTATGTTTTCTGGGTTGTTTATCTATGCTGTATTTGGATATTAGTTTGCTTTCTGTATGGACATGTGTTATTTGTGGACATGTGTTATGTTATTGGTTTTGAGGTTGGCATGAACCTCCTATTTTGTATGAACACCTTTTTATTATGATATGGCAGTTATTTTTGTTATCTCCATGTGGCATATATATAAATGGTTAGTTGTCTATTGCTTATTGTTCTATGTTTGTTCCAACATTCTACCACTCACTTTGGAGGCTGGAGGTATTTATGGATGGGTGGAGGTAACCATATATGCATACATGTTTATATTTTTGTATTCTTAGTATGCATGGATGGTTGGCGTATGTGCTTATTATCATATCATATATATGACCTTTGTTATGCATTTAGATCTTTATATCATATTCTCTATATGCATATGTTAAGGGGGAGCTTCACTTGAAGTCTCCACCCAAAATTTTGTAATAACTCCATATGTTTTGTCATCATCAAAAGGGGGAGATTGTTGGCCCAAATACCATTAGCCCTAAGTTTTGTTGATTACAAAACATACGTAGTTAGGTATCAACAAAGTTGTTTAAATAAAGTTTCAGGTAAAAACATAGGTTGATTGACGGCTCCTACACAAGATTCACACATTTGGAAGCCGCGAAGATTTAGATCCCATAGCCTAGCACACTAGAAGAGCTCAAGGATCAATCAAACAAGTTCAGAAGACTATACAAGATTTGTATCTTTACATTTTTCTTTTAGTTAAGATTTATAGTCTATTTGTCAAAACCGAGATGATAGAGGTTGATAACCTTGGGATTGCCGCACACATTTGATATTGCTTCATGCTTTCAAACAAAATTTTATTACAAAATTTCTTACCCAGTTTCAGAAAAACAAAGCTTGAAAAAATCGGTTTTTGGAAAAACAAATTTTTGGAAAAATGATTTTTAGTTTAGAAAAAGAATTTTTATCAAAATATAGTTCAAATTTTATTAGTGTTGATCTATGATCACACTATAATCTTTACTAGCCCTAGAACTTTATTTTGTATCTACCCGTCTAAAGAAATTTATCGAAAAAATTAAACACTTCAAAAGTTTTCCTAAACTGTAAATTTGGCCCCGTCCGGTCGACCGCAGGGTCGACCGCTGGCAGAGCAGAACTGCTCTGTCGGTCGACCGGGCGATCGACAACATGCACCAATGTGCATTGTGCACGTCGGTCGACGTTCTGGTCGACCGGCAGATAGAGCAGAGCTCTCTGTTTGTTCTGGTCAACCGGTCCGATCGACTGACAGAGAGTGGTCACTCTTTGTTTGGGACTTCGGTCGACCGCCCAGTCGACCGCTTTCCCAACGGTCAGAAATCCTACCGTTGGCGGTCGACCAGCCCGGTCGACCGACAGCAGCCAAAGTCTGCTGACAGATTCCAACGGCTATATTTTGGTTTGTCTTTTGTTGGGTTTCTCCCAACGAATATTTTGGCATGTTTAACCCTATTTTTATTCCCTATAAATAGTGGGAGTGTTATACAACTAAAATACATTTACAAGAGTAAAATCAAAATTTCTCAAAGTTTAGCCTTTTAGCAAAAGAATTTTCTTGAGCCAAATTTTCAATCCTTTTATGTTTTAGCTTGAAACTTTCTCTTCTACTTCTCTACTTGTTTTAGCACCACACAATCCCTAAAGTTTCATCTCCTCATCTTGGTTATAGGATTGTGCATGTGAGCTTTATTTGTGGTCAAGTGTTGATCACCATTTCCTCATATTGAGAAGTTGTAGAGGTTGCGGCCTCAAGCGAGCTAGTGAGCTCTAAGTCGGTGTTGCGGCACCGTGAGAGAGGACAAGTGTGTCCGAAGAGTTCTAGTGAGAACTTGTATTGACGATCCGGTGGGATCAAGCATAGTGGAAATCCTTCATCCTGTTGAAGGCGGGGACGTAGAGCAGTGGCTCGAACCTCGAAACATATTCTCGTGTTTGCGATTGTCCACTTATCTCTAAACTCTCTCTCTCCTTTACTTGCACTATTATTTGTTTACTTCCTTACAAGTTTTAATATTGTTGTTATTTATTGTTAATTAGTTTTTAATCCGCATTAGTTGCCACTTAGTATAGCCATCACCTATTCACCCCCTCTAGGTGATTTCACTTGCCACTACTTCTCCAGATGCCTCAGATTCCTCTACTGTCAAGTGTAGGCCTGGCCTCTCCCGCGGCCTACTTCAGTCCTAGGTCCCCTCTAAGCCTGACCCAATGTCCGATGCAGGTAAGGAAGTGGAGCTCCTCTGCATACTGGTCCTGAATTCCTCCTCATCGGTGGTGCTGAAAATGATAGGGGACCTGCTCGAGCTGGAAGTGTGATGGTGTCACTCGTGCTGGAAGTGCTGGTGGTGCTGGAGCTGCATTCCAGGTCTTCTTGAATGGACACTCTCCTACTGAGTGGTTGCCGGATCCGCATGCCAAACACAGCCCATTGGCCGGGCGACAGTTCCGCTGATTGTGTTCAAGCTTCTGACAGTACCCACACAAAAGCTGCTGAGAAGGAGGTTGAAATGGTCGCTTGGCTACTGGGGCACCAAAAGATCTGACTGAATTCCCCCTGTGCACCTGCTGGAATTGGCACTTCATAGGCTTGTGCTACAGCTCAACTCTTCTCTTTTTCTCCAATCCCTACTCCACATCACGAGCTATAGAAAGAACTTGGGAGTATGTCTTTAGCTGGTAGGGTATAAGCAACATCTGGATATCCACCCTCAATCCTTACTGAAATCTGCTTGCTCTCCTCTCCTCATCGGCTACCATATATGGTGCAAACCGATTAAGTCTCAGGAATTCAACAGCATACTCATCCACCGATCGATTTCACTGCTGCAGCCTGATAAACTGCTCTTCCATCTCCTTCTGAGCAGTTGCAGGAAAAAATCTCTCATAGAAGACCTTCGAGAACTGGTCCCAAGAGATGGGCTTCTCCAGCCTCGCCTCTTCGGTTAGCCACCAAGTCCTCGCCACATCTTTTAGCTGGATCTTGGCCACTTCCACTTGGTTCTCACTAGGAATTCTGGTCGCCTTCAGAAGATCAGTCATGTCGATCAATCACTGCTCTGCATCCATGGGCTTCTCAGTGCCCCAAAATTCTGCCGGCTGCAACCTCCTGAAATCTTACACAGTACCCGGCCTCTGCTCTCGGGGTGCAATCAAGAATCTGTTGTCCAAAGGCCCATCACTCTAGTTTTGATGATGATCAACTCATGTAATTATAGTACTAATGATCTCATGTTTATTTAGTCTCAGATTTGTGATCAAGATATTAGTTGGTGTTTAGCTTCAACAAAGGATTTAAAGTTAAGAAGTTTTGGAGTTAGCACGTTTGATTCAAGAGCCTATGCATCAAGACCACATCAAGTACTCAAGAGGAGTCTAGCTCTTTGGATCAAGTTTGGAACAAGTCAAGAAGATGAGAAGACTTCAAGTGAAGCCCTTCAAGATCAAGACTTGAGTCTAGATTTGTTTTTATTAAGATTTTATTCTTAGATAAAATGTAAAGGATAGAATATTTGGTGGATTGCTCAAGTATACCATATACACACACACCACACTTGATTTAGATGAGTTTTCATAAAAGAATTTTCATTTTGGAAAAGTCTTTTCATTTTGACAAAATACCAGTTTGGTTTTTAGAATTCAAAGTATATATGTTTTAACCAAAACCATATTTAGTGCTTATTGTCAAAAACATAGATATTTCATCATGTATGTGTAGTGGATCATATCCATACACTCTATGCTTTAAAAGTGTTTAAAATATCTTGTTTTCGTATTTGGAGAAGTTTTGAAAAAATCTATTTTGGAAAAATACAGATTTTGTTTTTAGCTAAAATTTATAGGTTACAAAAATAGTTCAAATTGTTTGTAACATGTTTTGATTTTACTCAAATATGTTTGTATATCAAAGTATTACACTGAAACTATTTTTGTAGATTTTTCGTGAATTTATGGGATTTAATTTAAAATAAAAAACCTAAGTTTTATTTCCTGTAAAAGGGCTGCCAGGATCTGGCGGTCGACCGACCGGTCGACTGGACCAGGAGCCAGTCGACCGCAGCGGTCGACCGGATGTGCACAAAACATGCACATGGCCATATTAGTTGGCCGATCGACCGAACGGTCGACCGACTGAAGGCAACCCACTCTCGGGTTGCCCCGGTCGACCAGGCGGTCGACCGGAAGGCTCAACAGTGTTTTTTTACCGTTGGCCAGTCGACCGGCCGGTCAACTGAAAGGCCATTATTGGCCTAGTCAGCTGCCAAAGGGCAGAATTCTTTTGGGGGTTATAAATACCCCATTTGAGGCCATTTTTGGGTAAGATTTGAGGAGAGTTTTAAACCTAGTTTTTCCCATCTATTTCAGAGTTTTCTCCACTTGTTTGAGAGCAAATATTTCCAATCAAAAGGGAAGTTTATCAAGAGTGTTTTCAAAGTGATTTCTTGTGTTTTCCTCCACCATTTCAATCCTAGGTTTCTCACACAACACTTGAGCTATCCATTGCTATATCTACCTATAGGCATCTTTGTTGTGAGAGGATTTTAGGTGATCAAAGTATTGTGATCACCAAAGTTTTACTTTGTACTTTGAGGAGGCGGACTTGTGGGTTCGCGGTGTTTCGAGTTCGTGTGTGAACTCTTTGTTTGAGGTGCGGCCTCGGCGAGCTTGTTGGCTTGCGATGTGTTCTTGCGGAACGAGTGAAAAGACTAGAGAGTCCAAAGAGCTTGTAGGTATTGCGGCAACAAGTGATCCGGTGGGATCAATTTTAGTGAAAATCCTTCATAGTGTTGAAGGCGGGGACGTAGAGCAAGTGTGCTCGAACCTCGAAACAAATCTCCCGTGTTTGCGATTGCTCTCTCTATCTCTTACTTGTCTTTATATCTTACATGCTCATATTGTCTTTATCTTTATATGCTTGATATATTGTGTGCTTAATTGTTATATGCTTGGGGATTGTTTGCTAACACTTGTATTCAACCAAGAGAGCCATCGTGGCACCTCAACTCTTATTTAGAGGAATCTTGAGGTGTTAGTCCAAAGCCCTTCACGGGAAATCCGGCTACACTCTTGTGTTATACGTAGTGTTTAGTTTAAGAAGTTTTGGTTTGCATTAAAAAAGTTTTAATTTCGCATTAATTGATCATTAGATTAGCTCATCACCTATTCACCCCCCCCCCCTCTAGGTGATTTTCAATTGGTATCAGAGCCATGTGCTCTTGATTTGGGTCTTACAACCTAGAGTTAAAGATCCCCATTTTATAGCTAATCACAATATTTGTACACACACCATGGATTTCATGTCACCTCCCATATTTGACATTCTTAACATCCAAACTTGGAAGGTTAAGATGTCTTTGTACCTCAAAGCCTTAGGGATTCATGTTTATTTTGTCACTACTAGAGATTCTTATTGTTTAAATGGCAAAAATTGAGGCTAATGCAAAAGCCCTACTGTTGGCCCAGAGGCCTTCCACTCTAGTTTTGATGATGATTAACTCATGAAGTTGTTTACTAATAATCTTGTGATATTAGTTTCAGATCCTTAACCAAGATATTAGTAGGTGATTAGCTTCAACAAAGGTGTTTTGGAGCTTCTCACATGGTGATTCAAGAGCCCGAGCATCAAGATCATATATAGCACTCGTTGGAGTCAAGCTCGGTAGATCACGGTTTGGATCAAGTCGGCTTGAAGACGGAGTTCGTCAAGAAGACTTTGGTACATAGTTTAGTTTTATGTTTAGATCCATTTATAAAGACTAGATAGTGTGATATGCTCAAGTTCACAACACACACATATTTCATGTTTTGATTTTCGGTTTTGGTTTAACCGATCTTGGTTTTCATGAATAGAGAGATTCAAAACAAGTTTACATGGTTTAATGTATATTAGATTTGTTCTATATACATGTATGCTTCATATCTTAGACAAACTTATTTTGATATGCCTATTCATGTGTTTGGAGTTTTGTGTTTTAACAAAACATATTTTCGGATTTAAATGTCAAAAATATTGATATATATCTTTATATGTATATTGGAGTATATCCATATACTACATGCCTAAAAGTTGTTTAAATATCATGTTTTTGTATTTGGATGAGTTTTGGAAAAATTGGATTTTCATTTGAAAAATCCAAGTTTGAAAAATACAGATTTTGGTTTTCGGTAAAATTTCCATAACACAAAAATGATTCAAATTGTTTGAAATATGTGTTGCAATTTTTCACACATGTTTGTATATCAAATATAATGTTAGAACTTATTTTTGTGGATTAGAAGTTTTATGGGATTTATTTTAAAAATTAAAACCTAGTTTTTCAGTCCCAAATTTGTTTCTACCTGGCCCTGGCGGTCGACCGGACAAGGGTGGTCGACCGACAGTCGCTAACGGTCAAATTTAGACCGTTGGCAGGTCGATCGGGCAGTCGACCGGATGGTCAAATCTAACCATTTTTTGCTGCAACGGCTAGTTTTTAAAGAGGCTATAAAAACCCCATTTGAGAGAGGTTTTCTCCAAGAATTTTCAGAGCAAAAATTTACATCTTCCAGCAAGTTTTTTAAAGAGTTTTTAGTGCTTAAAGATTTGATCTTCATCTTGTTTTAAAAGGGTTGGAAAATCATTTGAAAAGAAAATTCTTTAGGAATTGTTTTGATCTTCACTTTCAATTTTATCTAAAGTTTTCCCTGGAGTTTTTCTTTGAGTTTTTGATTTCTAAACTCTTGTTTTCCACACTTGAGCTATATCATTTTATCCTATCTATAGGATCTTTTATTTGTGGGAAAATTGGTTTGTGGTTGAGATATACCACCAAGTTGTAAACCCTTATCATTGCTTGGCTTTGTGCCTTTCCTCTTAGTGTAGAGGAGGTTGTGCAATTGGGTTGTATCCCTCAAGTATGAGGTGATCCTTATTTGGCTTTGTGCTTATCCCTTATTTGTGATGTGGATATTGTGGTGGCTTTGTGCCTAGCCTCTAGTGAGAGGTTGTGTTTGTAAAGAGAGGAGTTGTGTACTCCCGGTTGTTGTTGCCCCAAATCCTCGGTGGAGGTTCCCTGTGAAATATACCTAGAGGGGGGGTGAATAGGTGTGATTGCTAATCTAATGATCTTTTTAAAACTTAGTATGATGAATGATGCAACGATCTCTCAAAACAAGACTAAGAGCCGAATACCCCGTGAGAGGTTCTGAACTCCTTCCTCCCAATTCCCCTTTAAATGGGTTAGAGGTGCGCAATGCAACCTTGTTGTATGAGATTATGATCGATCAAGGCAAGATATGATGGATGAATGGTGAGATGCACACAAGTATTACAAGTTTGAAATAAAAGCACAAACAAAGAAACAAGATCACAAGTAAGTAATTGAAAGCAATAAAGTGCAAGAGAATTTAAAGACAGAATTGACGCAAGGCAATCGCAAACAAAAGAAGTTTGTTTTGAGGTTCGAGCCACCGCTCTACTCCCCGCCTTCACCTCCGTGAAGGGTTTCCACTATCCATCGAGGACGCCTTACAATGGTCTACCGAAGACCGGAGCACCGAGCTCTTACAATAACCTCTACCGAAGAGGTGTCTCCACAAGAACAAGGATCACAAGAACAATAGTGATCTCCACAAGATCACAAAACTCTTTCCCAAACTCTTTTACAATCTCACACTCTTTTACCACTTCTCTATAGTATGAGTAAAAGATTTTTGGCTCTATGAAGTGTAGTGAGAAAAACTTCAGTTGTAGAGTGATATTAGCAATCAAACACAACTGAAAAACAAGCTTAAAAAGATTGGAATTGGAAGCTTTGAAAACTATTTTTCTTCTCCTTTGAAAACAATGAAAACTTGGGATTTTTCTTGGTAAATAGTAAGGACCCATTCCCCTCTATTTATAAGGAGAGAATAGGTTAAAAACAATTTCTTTACACCTAATTTGGCCTGAAAAAGGTCTCCAACAACTCTCAAAAAGTCTGTTAAAACAGAAAATAAAAACAGATTTCAGAATTGCACCAAAGAGGAAAGAGCCGTTGGGCTCTTGCAGGCGTAGCGGTCGACCGGTCGGTCGACCGTTTGCCCTGTTGGCAAAGAGCCGTTGGACTCCGGTCGACCGCTCGGTCGACCGTTTCCTTCAAAGGAAACACAGTTTCCTTAAGGCGGTCGACCGCCCGGTCGACCCAAACAAACCGAGAGTGGACCTGCTTACAGTCGGTCGACCGGGGCCGTCGACCGACAGACGTGCACAAACGTGCACGTCCTGGCACTGGCGCCGGTCGACCGGGCGGTCGGCCGGTCAGCCTGAAATAGGGAAAATCAGTATTTTTCTGACTTAGGAAAATTTTGTAAAATAGTTTTGGGTTTGAACAATCTTAAGTATCATGCTAGTAGGGGTATATGCATATGATCTAAACATGTTATTTATTTTGTAAAACTTAAGATCATGTAAATATCTACTAAGGCATGAGACAAAAATGAAAACTTAAAAACAAAACTTCACATTTTAGCAAAACAAATTGTGTATGTGTATCCTAGAGCCAAATATCCAATACTCAAACTTTAACATTCTATTCTTACAATGATTCTAAAGACTTCAAGTTCTTCAAGAGGGGCTTTCTCCATATGATCTTCAAACTTGCATCCTGAGCCCAAATTGAGTTGACTTGAGTCCAAAGCACCTTCCTTTAGGGAAGAACTCCTCTAGCTGAGATAGAATCCTGAAACAAACTTAAACAACAAACAATATTAGTACAAATAACTAATATGTTTTGTAATCATCAAAACACACTAAAAACGGGTGATTGTAACCTTGGGCCAACAATCTCCCCCTTTTTGATGATGACAAAACATATAAGTTATTTTAAAAAATGGAAGAAGAGCTTGGAAAGCTCCCCCTCAAATAATGCTATGTAAAAAAATGACTATGCGTACATGAAGTAATGAAGTATTGAAAAACACATGTTTTGTCAAAACTTTAAATACCAAAGGGTTAAGGGTTAGCAACAAACAAAAACAAACAAGCTTTAAATACCTTTTCTCCCCCTTTAAACTTATACTTTTTCTCTCCCTTTTTGTCATACATCAAAAAGGGTTAACCAAAACAAAATAAAAGTTTTTCTTTAAGAATCCATAATGCAAACATTCAACTCACCACAAATAAAGGAGAATCTAGCATAAGCTAATGGTTTAGTAAAAATATCGGCAAGTTGAAAATCGGTGGAAACATAATCAATGTCAATATCACCTTTCTCATAATGATCTCTAAGAAAGTGATACCTAATGTCAATGTGTTTGGTTTTACTATGTTGATTTGCATTCTTTGTCATGTGAATAGTACTAGTATTATCACAAAATATTTTAACATGATCAAAGTGTAAATCATAGTCAAGGAGAGTATGTTTCATCTAAAGAACTTGTGCACAACAAGCTCCGGCTGCAACATACTCCGCCTCGGCGGTTGATAGGGCTACCGAATTTTGCTTTTTGGAAGACCAAGATACAAGACAATTACCTAGGAATTGACATGTTCCACTTGTGCTCTTCCTATCTACCCTACAACCCGCATAGTCGGCATCCGAAAAACTCTTCATATCAAATAGTCCGGTTTTCGGATACCACAAACCCATTTCAATAGTGCCCTTAAGGTATTTAATTATGCATTTTACCGCTACTAAATGAGACTCCTTAGGACATGATTGAAAACGAGCACAAAGACAAACGGAAAACATGATATCCGACCTACTAGCCGTCAAATACAATAAGCTACCTATCATGCTACGATAAACTTTAATGTCTACACTTTTACCTTGTTAATCCTTATCAAGCTTGGTAGTTGTTGCCATGGGAGTTTTGCTCACTTTAGATCCTTCAAGCCCGAACCTTTTGATGAGTTCCTTTGTGTACTTGGCTTGATTGATGAAGATCTCATCCGTCCTTTGCTTGATTTGGAGTCCAAGGAAATAGTTGAGCTCCCCCATCATAGACATTTCAAATTCATCCTTCATGCATGATTCAAAAGCTTGGCAAAGAGATTCATTAGTAGAACCAAAAATAATGTCATCAACATAAATTTGCACAATAAGTATCTTTTCTACATGTTTTGTAAACAAAGTTGTGTCAATTTTACCTTTCTTAAAACCATTTGAAATCAAAAATGAAGAAAATCTTTCATACCAAGCCCTAGGGGCTTGTTTTAAACCATAAAGAGCTTTATCTAATTTAAATACAAAATCCGGATGTGTAGGATCAACAAACCCGGGGGGTTGTTCAACATACACCTCCTCTTCAATAAAACCATTTAGAAAAGCACTTTTAACATCCATTTGAAACAATTTAAAATGTTTATATGATGCAAATGCTAGTGTCATCCGTATGGCTTCAAGCCGTGCTACGGGTGCAAAGGTTTCTTCAAAATCGATTCCTTCGATTTGAGTGTAACCTTGGGCAACTAACCTAGCTTTATTCCTAACAACGTTACCCGATTCATCCAACTTGTTCTTAAAGATCCACTTAGTACCAATTGTTGGTCTATCGTGGGGCCTAGGAACAAGGTGCCAAACTTGGTTGCGCTCAAATTGATTGAGCTCCTCTTGCATGGCTAGCAACCAATATGAATCGGCCTCGGCTTCGAGGACGTTCTTGGGTTCAACATGTGAAATAAATGCATAATGTCCACAATAGTCATGAAGTTTAGAGCGAGTGGTTACCCCTTTTGATACTTCACCTATGACGAGGTCCTTGGGATGATGAGGATTGTATCTCCAACCCTTTGGAAGTTGTTGAGTAGGCTCCACTTCATTTGTTTGATTTTCATTTCCTTGAGCCTCTTCTACTTTAGCTTCACTTCCTTCATCATCCTTTGGCTTGTCTCCCATAGTAGTAGTATCCTCCAAGGTCACTTTCTCCAAGCCTTCATCCAAAGCATCTATTTCTACAACATTCTTAACAAACAAGTTAGATTCTTCAAACTTAACATGTATAGATTCCTCAATAGTCAAAGATGATTTATTGAAGATTCTATAAGCCTTACTTGTATTAGAATACCCAACAAAAATTGCCTCATAAGCTTTAGCATCAAATTTTCCTAAATTATCTTTAGTATTTAAAACAAAACATTTGCATCCAAAAACTTTGAAATATGAAACATTTGGTTTTCTAGAAAAGTACATTTCAAAAGAAGTTTTTGAAGTATTTTTACACAAGAAAACACGATTTGATATATAGCATGATGTATTTACGGCCTCGGCCCACAAATAATGTGGTAGACCATATTCACTTAGCATTGTCCTAGCCATCTCTTGTAAGGTTCGATTTTTCCGTTCAACTACTCCATTTTGTTGTGGAGTTCTAGGACAAGAAAGTTCATGCTTTATTCCATGTTCTTCACAAAAAGTGGTAAAGGGTAGGTTAATGAACTCACCTCCTCTATCACTTCTTATTCTTACAATAGAAGTTTCTTTTTCTTTTTCAACTCTTTTCTTAAAGGTTTGGAAATACGAAAATGCTTGATTTTTATGTTCAAGAAAGAAAACCCAAGTAAAACGAGAAAAGTCATCAACCAAAACAAATGCAAATCTATTCCCACTTAGACTTTTGGTTTGAGTAGGGCCAAATAAATCCATATGGATTAACTCCAAAGGACGTGATGTCATGATATCCTTAATTGACTTGAAAGAAGACTTAGTTTGTTTCCCAAATTGACATGCGTCACAAACTCGGTCCTTTTCAAAATTCAAATAAGGAATACCTTTTACCATTTCCTTTGTGTTAAGCCTAGATATGTGGTCAAATGAAATATGGCCTAATCTTCTATGCCACAACCAAGAGTCGTCATCGAGGGCTTTTAAACAAGTAATATTACAAGACATATTAGACATATCTATCATATAAACATTACTTTCACGAAAACCGGAAAACACACAAGTATTAGAAATTCTATCAATTACTTTACAAGCTATATGATCAAAAACAACATCAAAACCTTTATCACAAAGTTGACTAACACTCAAGAGGTTATGCTTGAGTCCATCAACTAAAACTACATTTTCAATTAAAGGGGATGTGCCGAGTTTTACATTACCAATACCGATGATTTTACCCTTGGCATCATCTCCGAAGGTGACGGTGCCACCTTCATGGTATCTTGATAGGGTTGTAAAGTTGTTGATGTCCCAAGTCATGTGCCTTGAGCAACCACTATCAAGATACCACAATCCTCTACGTCTTTGGGCTTTGGAAGGTACCTATATCATTTAACAAAATTGTTGACTTTGGTACCCAAATTTTCTTGGGTCCTTGAAAGTTAGTGTTGCGAACCCAAACATTATGATAAGATGCACTTAGTCTATCATAGCAAAAATTAGCTAAGTGTCCTTTCCGCCCACAATGTGAACATGAGAACACTCTTCCATACATGAATGCATGATGTGTGTGTGAAGTGTGAGCATGCTTTGGGGGTTTGCCACGATGTAAAGGTTGTGTGGTATGAACATGAGCATGAGCATGGTGAACATTTTTCTTAGGGGCTTGTTTCTTAGGAAACATGGCCTCTATCTTTTTCTTATCAAACTCACAATTTTTTAAAACAATTCCCAATGAGTCTATTCTTTCTTTAAGCATGGTAATCTCATTAGAATCAATTTGTGGAGACTTGCCTTTACAAGAAATCTTATACTTGTCAAAATCTTTTTGAGTGGAAACAAGAGTGGAAAGTAATTCATCCTTTTCTTTAGAAAAAGTAAAAACTTGATGATTAAGAGATTCATTTTCCTTTTTCATTTTTAAATACTTTTTCTTAAGAAAATCATAGTTATGTGATAATTCTACAAAGGCTTCTCCTAATTCATCCATGGAAAGTTCATCATTAGGAGAAGTGGAAGGGGTTACCTTGCTTGTGCTTTCATTTGCCATGAAGCACATGTTGGCGGTATCAATCTCCTCCTCGGATTTGCTCTCGGAATCCCATGTAGCTTTCATTGCCTTCTTCTTGTGAGGCTTCTTTGAGGTGGAGGGCTTCACTTTATCCGGACACTCCGCCACAATATGTCCGGCCTTTGACAATTGAAGCAAATAATCTTCCTTTCTTCTTTACCTCCTTGCCATCTCCTTCTTCCTTGAAATTTAGCCTTGTTGTACATCCTCCGGACGTTCTTCACAAGAAGTGAGAGCTCTTCGTCATCTTCTTCTTCTCCATCATCTTCGTCGGAGTGTGTGGATTGGCTTTTGAAGGCTATTGTCTTCTTCTTGGAAGGAGCCATGTCCTCCCTCACTTTCCTCTCCATCTCATGGGTTTGAGGTTCCCAATGAGACCAATTAGCTCCATCTCCTCCTTGTCATTGAGTTCCTTCAAGGTTGTTGCTTTTACTTCCCATGAAGGAGGAAGAGCCTTGATGATCTTTCTTACTCTTTGATCGTTGTCGATAGCATCACCTAGAGAAGAAAGTCTATTAGTGATCTTTGTAAATCTTGTAACCATATCATCTATGGTTTCATTTTCTTGCATGCAAAAATTCTCATATTGGGACCGAAGAAGGTCAATCTTAGCCCTCTTCACTTGTGAGGTCCCTTCATGTGTAACTAGTAAATGTGTCCAAATTTCATATGCGGACTTGAAATGAATAACTCTAGCTATGTCATCATCATTAAGGGCTTGAAGTAGTGCATAGTGAGCCCTAGCATTGGCATCAAATTCTTTGGTCTCTATTTCGGACCAAGTGGATTCATCACCGGGGGGTGCACTAAAGGGTTTGGTCACGGCCTTTGCAACTCGACTACCTAGAGATTGCAAGAAAACGGTCATCTTAACCTTCCATATGGGAAAGTTAAGTCCATCAAACTTAGGGGGTGTCTTAATACCATCGGCCATCTTTACTAAGTGAGAATGAATGAAATGATTAGCAATATTAGGATCTTTCTAGGGTTGTTAAGCCAAGAGCCTAGTAACCAAGCTCTGATACCAATTGAAATACACCTAGAGGGGGGTGAATAGGTGTGATTGCTAATCTAATGATCTTTTTAAAACTTAGTATGATGAATGATGCAACGATCTCTCAAAACAAGACTAAGAGCCGAATACCCCGTGAGAGGTTCTGAACTCCTTCCTCCCAATTCCCTTTAAATGGGTTAGAGGTGCGCAATGCAACCTTGTTGTATGAGATTATGATCGATCAAGGCAAGATATGATGGATGAATGGTGAGATGCACACAAGTATTACAAGTTTGAAATAAAAGCACAAATAAAGAAACAAGACACAAGCAAGTAATTGAAAGCAATAAAGTGCAAGAGAATTTAAAGACAGAATTGACGCAAGGCAATCGCAAACACAAGAAGTTTGTTTCGAGGTTCGAGCCACCGCTCTACTCCCCGCCTTCACCTCCGTGAAGGGTTTCCACTATCCACCGAGGACGCCTTACAATGGTCTACCGAAGACCGGAGCACCGAGCTCTTATAATAACCTCTACCGAAGAGGTGTCTCCATAAGAACAAGGATCACAAGAACAATAGTGATCTCCACAAGATCACAAAACTCTTTCCCAAACTCTTTTACAATCTCTCACTCTTTTACCACTTCTCTATAGTATGAGTAAAGGATTTTTGGCTCTATGAAGTGTAGTGAGAAAAACTTCAGTTGTAGAGTGATATTAGCAATCAAACACAACTGAAAAACAAGCTTAAAAAGGATTGGAATTGGAAGCTTTGAAAACTATTTTTCTTCTCCTTTGAAAACAATGAAAACTTGGGATTTTTCTTGGTAAATAGTAAGGACCCATTCCCCTCTATTTATAAGGAGAGAATAGGTTAAAAACAATTTCTTTACACCTAATTTGGCCTGAAAAAGGTCTCCAACAACTCTCAAAAAGTCTGTTAAAACAGAAAATAAAAACAGATTTCAGAATTACACCAAAGAGGAAAGAGCCGTTGGGCTCTTGCAGGCGTAGCGGTCGACCGGTCGGTCGACCGTTTGCCCTGTTGGCAAAGAGCCGTTGGACTCCGGTCGACCGCTCGGTCGACCGTTTCCTTCAAAGGAAACACAGTTTCCTTAAGGCGGTCGACCGCCCGGTCGACCCAAACAAACCGAGAGTGGACCTGCTTACAGTCGGTCGACCGGGGCCGTCGACCGACAGACGTGCACAAACGTGCACGTCCTGGCACTGGCGCCGGTCGACCGGGCGGTCGGCCGGTCAGCCTGAAATAGGGAAAATCAGTATTTTTCTGACTTAGGAAAATTTTGTAAAATAGTTTTGGGTTTGAACAATCTTAAGTATCATGCTAGTAGGGGTATATGCACATGATCTAAACATGTTATTTATTTTGTAAAACTTAAGATCATGTAAATATCTACTAAGGCATGAGACAAAAATGAAAACTTAAAAACAAAACTTCACATTTTAGCAAAAACAAATTGTGTATGTGTATCCTAGAGCCAAATATCCAATACTCAAACTTTAACATTCTATTCTTACAATGATTCTAAAGACTTCAAGTTCTTCAAGAGGGGCTTTCTCCATATGATCTTCAAACTTGCAACTTGAGCCCAAATTGAGTTGACTTGAGTCCAAAGCACCTTCCTTTAGGGAAGAACTCCTCTAGTTGAGATAGAATCCTGAAACAAACTTAAACAACAAACAATATTAGTACAAATAACTAATATGTTTTGTAATCATCAAAACACACTAAAAACGGGTGATTGTAACCTTGGGCCAACACCCTGTGTGGGAGCCCTGTGTGGACAAGTTAGTAGATTGGAAATCCTTCTGGGTGAAAGAGGGGACGTAGAGCTGGGTGCTCGAATCTCGAAACAAATCTTATTGTTTGCGCTTGATCCATTGACTCTAACTCTCTCTTTTTATATTGTGCCATTGCATCATTTCGTATTGCTCATACATATTATATGCTTAGTTTGTTTGTGTGTGCCTCACTTGTGCTTAACCATGAGAGCTTCATATAGCGCCTTAACTCTTATTCAGAGGAATCAAGAGGAGTTAGTCCAGAGCCCTTCACCGGGAATTCGGCTACACTCGTTGGTTGCATTAAGTGTTGATTGCAATTAAGTTTTAATTTCCGTATTTAGTTCACTAGATTAGCCGTACATCTATTCACCCCCCTCTAGGTGTACCTTCAATTGGCATCAAAGCCTACGCTCCTGATATTTAGTTTAACCACCTAGGAGTGTGATCTTGGTTTTGCTAATTTTCATTTGCATTTGCATTTGCACACATATAGTTTGCACTCATGGATGTTCCTCCCAAGTTTGATATCTCTAGATTTGACATATGAAAGGTTCTTATGAGTTGTCATTTAAAAACCCTAAACTTGCATGTTTACCTTGCCATTACCAAGGAATCCTACCCTAATGATAGCAAGCATATAGAGGCTAATGCAATAGCCCTAAAGGCACTTAGAGCATCTCTTCATAAAGAATATTTACATGTATTTTCTCACTATGATTCGGTTTTTGCAGTATGGAGCATTTTGACTTCTCCCGAGCTACCAAAGATTATCGATAAGCAGAGGAGATCTATGAGAGACAAGTCGACGAACATTGCTCCATGGTCCAAGGGAATGACTCCCTTGGGTACAATCGGAAACTCAACTAGATGCTAATTCTAGTTCCTATTGCAATGAGTGTATAGAGGCTCAAGCCATAAATAATGAACTTGCTAAAAGGTGTGAAAAATTACTTGAAAATATAAACTTTTGAAAAAGGATAATATTGGTTTAAAAGAAGAAAATAAAAACTTATCTTCTACACTTGAGAATGTTTTACAAGAGAAGGAAGAGATTTCAAGTAAATGTAACTCACTTAAATCCCAACTAGACCTTGCCCTAAATGAAAATGAGTTTTTGAAAAATAAAAATGATTGTAATGATATTTTAAAGAAAAATGAAAACTTGTCTTCAAAACTTGATTTTGTTGTACAAGAGAATGATTCTTTAAAAATAAAAATTGAATCTATTTCAAAAGATTTAGAAGTTTGCTTAAATGAAAATGAATCTTTGAAAATCGATATTGATTCACATGTTTGCCATGCTAGTGTAGCTTTACCATCTAGCTCACCTATTGCATACACCTCTTCTTCCATAATTGAAAATGATATTTGTATGCTAAAGAAGAGTGTGGATTGTTTGGGCTCCACTATGAGCCAATGTGCTTTGAACCATACACGTTTGGAATCTTTGTTTCGAAAGAAACAAGTTCCTTCTATGCATGCACACCATATACGGTATACACATGCTTTGCACGCTCATGCACATCACACATTGTATGCTCATGTGTACACTTGTACACATTGTGGACGTAAGGGCCACCTTGCTAAATTTTGCTATGATAAGATACATGATGTAAATTTAGCAACTAAATTTGTTTGGGTTAGGAAAGGAACTAACCCCCATGGACCCAAAAGAGTATGGGTACCAAAAACCACCTCTATTATTTTTAATGTAGGTGTGGGCTCTCGCATGAGGTGAGAGTGATGGTACCTTGAGGTGGATGCGTTCCGAGCTTAAAGAGGACAATTTGGATGCATCACTTTCAAGGGGAGTTTGGTAGGAGGACCACCTTGTTTTGAAGACTTGGAGAGTTGCCTTCATGGTTTTGGTAACGATCTCTAACTCCCATTATGTTTACATGCTTTCACATTATTGAGTTTTAGCATGTTTTAATTAGTATGTTAAATGCCATGATTATTAGATCATTGACATGTATGTATAGCATTTGAGATCATCCATGTTTATATGGACCCATATGTTGTGTTCTCACCATTGTTTAGCTATTATGTATATCATAGTTCTAATGCATGTGCATTTACATCGTATTTATGTTTATCATGTTGGTTTATGTCTCGTTTTATACTTCATGATTTGATTACATGTTTGGATGTTAGTTTTCATTAAAACTTGGATATATACTTGTACATCTAGTGAGCCACAAATAGACTTTTATATGTTTGTGCTTAAATGCTCCTTTGTGCTTGTTAAATGTACTAGTATAACCTAGTTTTAATGATTCATGCAATTTAACTTGTATTCCCCATCTTGGACATGTTTTATGATCATGTGCTTTCACTTCATGTATATGTCTATTTTGCCAAACCTTAAGATATACATGTATACCCCTTGAGTCATTTGCTTTTCATGCAAATCTTTATTATGAACTCAATTGTGTTTAAGGATATGTATGTATACTTCTTGTTTTGTCAAAACATACATATACCTTAAAGATTAAATCATTTTAATGATTTTCATGTTTCATGGAATATAATTTTATTTTATTCCTTGCTTGAAGGATTAGGTACTAGTGTTCAAATTTTTCTTAAAACTAGTTCGTATTCTTCATTGTGGTAGAGCTTTTCAAACATACTATATTTTCAAACCTATTTTTGAAAACCTTACCCATTTAAGGGCGGTTGGTTGGGCGGCCAGGCCTTGTATGCTTATTATTGAAAATCTTTTTAAACTTGTGTATGAAATGGGTGGTAGGTAATATGAGTTATACACTTGATCATATTATGTTTTCAATTGGTATCATTGGATTGTTTCAATTGGTATCAATATTGACACTCTTTTTGTATACTCATATATATATTTATATATATGTATGCTTACACTTCAAATAGTATCAATTTCGATTGGTATCTAACTTTTCATACATATATATGCTTTATTTATGCTCAAAATATATATATATATATATGAAAACACAACTTTTGGGTATGCTAAGCTTGATTTTTAATAACTATCTTATTTCAATTGATTATGTTTCAATTGGTGTCCTAATACAAGCTTATGCATCGTTTTATTTGGTATTTCATAAAGGGGGAGAAAATTCGTATTTTATCTTTCAATTGGTATTTTGTTTACCTTTGATTTTCACTCCCATACTTTATGATGAAAAATAATTGAAAAATGAATATTGATTTTAATTTGGTATCATATATTCAAAATGAAAAATACTTTCAATTGGTATCAAGATATTTATTTGTTTTCCTTCAATTTGGTATCACAAATGATTTTATTTCATATGGTATCTATATCTTGTGATATCTTAATTTAAGAAAAATTCAAAATTTGTAATGTTTATTTACAATTGATATCTTAAAACTTTGATTTACTAAGATATCTCAAAATTGTTTTAATAAGAAAATTAAAAATATTTTAATTTATATTGTCTATATGCTAACATCTCTTCTACATATAGATTCATGTTGACTGTATCTTATATTGAGGAGCTTGACAACTCTTCTTTATGCGGTATACGTGTGTAGGGGGAGCTTCACATCTCCTCTTATGCATTGCATATTATGTGTTATGTGAATTAGGGCTTGTCATCCCTTCTTTATGTAATGCATGTATGTAGGGAAGCTAACTTAGCGTCTTTCTCTTCATGAATGTATATCGCATATATCTTTTATTGATTGATTTGAGTTCACCTCTTTGTGGGGGAGAACATTGTTTTGTGTTTACTTTAACCCCTTTGTTGATGATTGACAAAAAAGGGGAGAAGTATTTCAGTATATATGCATGTTTTGAAAAAGATTTCTTGTTTATGCATATTGTTTTGTTTTGCAAAAAGGAGAAAAGAATTTAATGTGTTTCATGCTTGTTTATGCATGTTTATCTCCTTATTTTTGCATACATGTTTGTTTAGATTCATGTGCTTCATTGCATATTTATTTATTTATTGTTATGCATGAGTTAAGAGGGAGCTTCTTTGAAGCTTTACTTTAATCCATGCATATATAACTCCATGAGTTTTGTCATCATCAAAAAGGGGGAGATTGTTGGCCCAGAGGCCTTCCACTCTAGTTTGATGATGATTAACTCATGAAGTTATGTTTACTAATATCTTGTGATATTTAGTTTCAGATCCTTAACCAAGATATTAGTGGTGATTAGCTTCAACAAAGGTGTTTTGGAGCTTCTCACATGGTGATTCAAGAGCCCGAGCATCAAGATCATATATAGCACTCGTTAGAGTCAAGCTCGGTGGATCACAGTTTGGATCGAGTCGGCTTGAAGACGGAGTTCGTCAAGAAGACTTCGGTACATAGTTTAGTTTTGTGTTTAGATCCATTTGTAAAGACTAGATAGTGTGATATGCTCAAGTTCACAACACACACATGTTTTATGTTTTGGTTTTCGGTTTTGGTTTAACCGATCTTGGTTTTCATGAATAAATAGATTCAAAACAAGTTTACATGGTTTAATGTATATTAGATTTGTTCTATATACATGTATGCTTCATATCTTAGACAAACTTATTTTGATATGCCTATTCATGTGTTTAGAGTTTTGTGTTTTAACAAAACATATTTTTGGATTTAAATGTCAAAAACATTGATATATATCTTTATATGTATATTGGAGTATATCCATATACTACATGTCTAAAAGTTGTTTAAATATCATGTTTTTGTATTTGGATGAGTTTTGGAAAAATCGGATTTTCATTTGAAAAATCTAAGTTTGAAAAATACGGATTTTGGTTTTCGGCAAAATTTCCATAACACAAAAATGGTTCAAATTATTTAAAATATATGTTGAAATTTTTCACACATGTTTGTATATCAAATATAATGTTAGAACTTATTTTTGTGGATTTTTAGAAGTTTTATGGGATTTATTTTAAAAATTAAAACCCAGTTTTTCAGTCCCAAAATTTTTTCTGCCAGGCCCTGGCGGTCGACCGGATGTGCACAAGGAACGTGCACGCAGCCAGCCTTTGGGCCGGTCGACCGAGCGGTCGACCGACTGAAAGCAACCCACTCTCGGGTTGTTCCGATCGACCGGGCGGTTACCGGCCAGAGAGCCGTTGCTCTCTGGTTCTGGGCGCGGTCGACCGGGCGGTCGACAGACAGTCGCTAACGGTCAAATTTAGACCGTTGGCCGGTCGACCGGGCGGTCGACCAGATGGTCAAATCTGACCATTTTTGGCTACAACGGCTAGTTTTTAAAAGAGGCTATAAAAACCCCATTTGAGAGAGGTTTTCTCCAAGAATTTTCAGAGCAAAAATTTACATCTTCCAGTAAGTTTTTTAAAGAGTTTTTAGTGCTTAAAGATTTGATCTTCATCTTGTTTTTAAAAGGGTTGGAAAATCATTTGAAAAGAAAATTCTTTGGAATTGTTTTGATCTTCACTTTCAATTCTATCTAAAGTTTTACCTAGAGTTTTTCTTTGAGTTTTTGCTTTCCAAACTCTTGTTTTCCACACTTGAGCTATATCTTTCTATCCTATCTATAGGATCTTTTATTTGTGGGAAAATTGGTTTGTGGTTGAGATATACCACCAAGTTGTAAACCCTTATCATTGCTTGGCTTTGTGCCTTTCCCTCTTAGTGTAGAGGAGGTTGTGCAATTGGGTTGTATCCCTCAAGTGTGAGGTGATCCTTGTTTGGCTTTGTGCTTATCCCTCATTTGTGAGGTGGATATTGTAGTGGCTCTGTGCCTAGCCTCTAGTGAGAGATTATGTTTGTAAAGAGAGGAGTTGTGTACTCCCAGTTGTTGTTACCCCAAATCCTCGGTAGAGGTTCCCTGTGTGGGAGTCCTGTGTGGACAAATTAGTGGATTGAAAATCCTTCTGGGTGAAGGCGGGGACGTAGAGCTGGGTGCTCGAACCTCGAAATAAATCTTGTTGTTTGCGCTTGATCCATTGACTCTAACTCCCTCTTTATATTGTGTCATTGCATCATTTCGTATTGCTCATACATATTATATGCTTGGTTTGTTTGTGTGTGCCTCACTTGTGCTTAACCACGAGAGCTTCATATAGCGCCTCAACTTTTATTCAGAGGAATCAAGAGGAGTTAGTCCAGAGCCCTTCACCGGGAATTCGGCTACACTCGTTGGTTGCATTAAGTGTTGATTGCAATTAAGTTTTAACTTCCGCATTTAGTTCACTAGATTAGCCGTACACCTATTCACCCCCCTCTAGGTGTACCTTCACCTACATGCTTTAAGATCTACCCTAAATGATGATTATTTATCTAGGGTTGCTAATCTTGATTCGATTTTTGTAGTATGGAACACAATTCTCTCCCTTGACGAAAGAGAACAATATTATGCAGGCAGGGAGCGACTCGGATATTGGAAGTGACGCTTCCATCGTGTGCTACATGGTCCAAGGGGATAACTCCCTTGAAGTAAACACCGAATCCGAGCTAAATGAAGGTGTTAATATGTCATATGATGAGCTTGCCTCTTTTTGTCAACAATTACTTGAAAAATATGACATGATTAAAAAGGATAACAAGAATTTGAAAAAGAAATTTGATTGCATATTAAAAGAAAATGATTCTTTTAAAATAAAGTTGCATTTATTGAAAAAGAAAATGAAACTTTGAAAAATGAAAATATTTCCTTGTTTTTTAAATTAAATGATCTTTGTGAAGGAAATACTTCTTTGAAAAATAAAATTGTTTTGGTGAAAAAACAAAAAGAAATTGTTTTAAATGAAAACACTTCTTTAGAAAGAAAAATGTTAAAAAAGAAAAAGTAAATGTTTCTAAAAGGAAAAAGACTATTGATCATGCTCTTTGTGCCACAACCATTGATAAAAATGAAATTAAATTTTTGAAAAATAGAATTGATTGTTTAAGCTCAACCTTGAGTAATTGTGCATTTAATCATAAAAGATTGGAATTCTTGTTTCAAAAGAAACAAGTTCCCCATGTTCATGCATATCACCCTCATCATGCATATGCACATTTTGCACGTCACGATCACACTCATACACATATGCATCCTAGAGTGTACAAGTGTACACATTGTGGCCACAAAGGCCATTTAGCAAAGTTTTGTTTTGATAAGATACATCATATTAATTTTGCTAATAATAAAAATGTTTGGGTTCCATTAGATGCTAACCCCCGTGGACCCAAAAGAAAATGGGTACCAAAATCCCCACCTTGTGTATTTGATGTAGGTGCGGGCTCTCATACGACGTGAGAGAGTTTGTGCCTTGATGGTGGATGCACATGGACTTAATGGACACACATTTGATGCACCCGCTATCAAGGAGGTTTGGTGGGACAACCACCATGTTTTGGAGATTTAGAGTATAATTCATGTGTTGTAACTATCTCTAAAACTCCTAGTTTAGTTTACATGTTTTTCATTGATGATTTCTTTAACATGTTCATGTTTTTGTGCTTCATGAGGTATATAACTTGTTTAAATGTAGTTTTTATCAAAACTTGGATATATACATGTACAAATAGTGAGCAACATTTGATTCATATATGTTTGCACTTCATTGTTCATTTGTACTCGCTATATGCACATGTATAGCCTAGTTTTGATGATTCTCTCATTTACACTTGTTTTGCCAATTTTCATGTTTTACTTCATGTATATGTACTTTGTATTCAAATCTAATAAATATACATGTATACCCCTTAAGTCTCTTGCCTTCATGCAAATTATATCATAGACTCTTTTTATATTTGGGATATGTATGCATATTATTAGTTTTGGATAAAAATATACATATACCTAAGAAGTTTGTTTTTTTAAAAAAAATGAAAAATGAATTTTCATGATTTGCTTGATAAAATGATATTCATGTTTGTTTTGAGCTTTAGTAACTAATTTTCATGAATATGCTATTCACATGTTGTTTGTGCACTCATACTTTATTTGTTTATTCATGACTTTATTTCATGATTATTTTGAGCCTTATAGATTTCGAGTGTCAAACTTATGTATTTAGTATGTTTCATTATATACATATAATTTTGGTTTCATGTTTTGAAGGATCTTTAACTAGTTTTTCAAAAATTACTTTTAACTAGTTATTTATTCTTCATTTGGTAGTGTTTTCACAATAAAAATATTTTTCAAACTCTAGTTTTTGAAAACCTCTACCAACCCCCTTTAAAGGGAGGACGTATGGGCGAGTATGCCTTGTAAGCCTTATTAAAAATCTTTTATCTTGTGCATAAAAAGGGTGGTAGTTATGAGTTATATACTTGATTTACATTGTTATTTTCAATTGGTATCTCAATTGATATTTATTTTGTATATACTCATATTTTGTTTTCTATATATGTATGCTTCATTTCAAATAATATCAATTTCTATTGGTATTCTCTTTTTATACATATATATGATTTGTTTATGCTTGATTTTCAAGATATCTACATGTTTAAAGCACAAAGTATGTTTATGCTAAGCTTAATTCGAAACTTAATTTTCAATTAATTTCTCAATTGATATTTTTTTAAGCTTATGCATTATCTTCAATTGGTATTTTTTTTTCAATTAGTATTTTTATTGATATCAAAATGTGTAATATGTTTCAATTGGTATCTATTGATCTATTTATTTCAATTGGTATCCATGAAAATTTATATTGGTATCAAAATATAAAATACTTTCTTTCATTGGTATCAAGATTACAATTTGTATCAAAATTTCATTGTTATTTCAATTGATAAAATGTTTCAATTACAATTAAAAATTCAAAATTAGTAATGTTTATTTACAATTGATATCTTAAAATTTGATTTACTAAGATATCTCAAAATTTGTTTTATTGAGAAAATTAAAGATGTTTTGATGTGTATTGCCTATATGCAAGGGGAGCTTAACATATCTTCTACATATAGATTCATGTTGAGTGTATCTTATATTGAGGAACTTGACAACTCTTCTTTATGCGGTACACGTGTGTAGGGGGAGCTTCACATCTCCTCTTATACATTGCATATTATGTTTTATGTGAATTAGGGCTTGTCATCCCTTCTTCATGTAATGCGTATATGTAGGGAAGTTAACTTAGCGTCTTCCTCTTCATGAATGTATATCGCATATATCTTTTATTGATTGATTTGAGCTCACCCCTTTGTTGATTTTTTTTTCTGTTTCTAACAAAAAAGGGGAGAACATTATTTTGTGTTTACTTTAACCCCTTTGTTGATGATTGACAAAAAGGGAGAGAAGTATTTTAGTATATATGCATTTTCCTTGCTTTATACATAAAGGGGGAGAAGAATTTTTATTTATGCATATTGTTCTTGTTTTGCAGAAAGGAGAAAAGAATTTGATGAGTTTTATGCTAGATTGGCATGTTTATCTCCTTATATTTGCATACATGTTTACTTAGTTTATGTGCTTTATTGTCATAACTATTTTTTATTGTGATGCATGAGTTAAGAGGGAGATTCTTTGAAGCTTTACTTTAATCCATCCATATATAACTCCATGAGTTTTGTCATCATCAAAAAGGGGGAGATTGTTGGCCCAAAGGCCCATCACTTTAGTTTTGACGATGATCAACTCATGTAGTTATAGTACTAATGATCTTGTGTTTATTTAGTCTCAGATTTGTGATCAAGATTTTAGTTGGTATTTAGCTTCAACAAAGGATTTAAAGTCAAAAAGTTTTGGAGCTAGCACGGTTTGATTCAAGAGCCTATGCATCAAGACCACATCAAGTACTCAAGAGGAGTCTAGCTCTTTCGATCAAGTTTGGACCAAGTCAAGAAGATGAGAAGACTTCAAGTGTAGCTCTTCAAGATCAAGACTTGAGTCTAGGTTTATTTTTATTAATATTTTATTTTTAGATAAAATGTAAAGGATAGAATAGTTGGTGGATTGCTCAAGTATACCATATACACACACACACTTGATTTAGATGAGTTTTCATAAAAGAATTTTCATTTTGGAAAAGTCTTTTCATTTTGACAAAATACCGGTTTAGTTTTTAGAATTCAAAGTATATATGTTTTAACCAAAATCATATTTAGTGCTTATTGTCAAAAACATAGATATGTCATCATGTATGTGTAGTGGATCATATCCATACACTCTATGCTTTAAAAGTGTTTAAAATATCTTGTTTTTGTATTTGGAGAAGTTTTGGAAAAATCTATTTTGAAAAAATACAGATTTTGTTTTTAGCCAAAATTTATAAGTTACAAAAATAGTTCAAATTGTTTGTAACATGTCTTGATTTTACTCAAAATGTTTGTATATCAAAGTATTACACTGAAACTATTTTTGTAGATTTTTCGTGAATTTATGGGATTTAATTTAAAATAAAAAAAAACCTAAGTTTTATTTCCTGTAAAAGGGCTGCCAGGCTCTGGCGGTCGACTGGACCAGGAGCCGGTGGACCGCAGCGGTCTACTAGATGTGCACAAAACGTGCACATGGCCATATCAGTTGGCCGGTCGACCGACTTAAGGCAACCCACTCTCGGGTTGCCCCGGTCGACCGGGCGGTCGAGCGGCCAGAGAGCCGTTGCTCTCTGGTTCAGGGCCCGGTCGACCGAGCGGTTGACCGGAAGGCTCAACGGTCGTTTTTTTGACCGTTGGCTGGTCGACCGGCCGGTCGACCGGAAGGCCATTATTGGCCTAGTCAGCTGCCAACGGGCAGAATTCTTTTGGGGGTTATAAATACTCCATTTGAGGCCAGTTTTGGATAAGATTTGAGGAGAGTTTTAAACCTAGTTTTTCTCATCTATTTCAGAGTTTTCTTCACTTGTTTGAGAACAAATATTTCCAATCAAAAGGGAAGTTTATCAAGAGTGTTTTCAAAGTGATTTCTTGTGTTTTCCTCCACCATTTCAATCCTAGGTTTCTCACACAACACTTGAGCTATCCATTGCTATATCTTCCTATAGGGATCTTTGTTGTGAGAGGATTTTAGGTGATCAAAGTATTGTGATCACCAAAGTTCTACTTTGTACTTTGAGGAGGCGGACTTGCGGGTTCGCGGTGTTTCGAGTTCGTGTGTGAACTCTTTATTTGAGGTACAGCCTCGGCGAGCTTGTGGGCTTGCGGTGTGTTCTTGCGGGAACGATTGAAGGGACTAGAGAGTCCAAAGAGCTTGTAGGTGTTGCGACACCAAGTGATCCAGTGGGATCGATTTTAGTGGAAATCCTTCATAGTGTTGAAGGCGGGGACGTAGAGCAAGTGTGCTCGAACCTCGAAACAAATCTCCCGTGTTTGCGATTGCTCTCTCTCTCTCTCTCTATCTCTTACTTGTCTTTATATCTTGCATGCTCATATTGTCTTTATCTTTATATGCTTGATATATTGTGTGCTTAATTGTTATATGTCTGGGGATTGTTTGCTAACACTTGTATTCAACCAAGAGAGTCATCGCGGCACCTCAACTCTTATTTAGAGGAATCTTGAGGAGTTAGTCTAGAGCCCTTCACGGGGAATCCGGCTACACTCTTGTGTTATACGTGGTGTTTAGTTTAAGAAGTTTTAGTTTGTATTAAAGAAGTTTTAATTCTGCATTAATTGACCATTAGATTAGCTCATCACCTATTTACCCCCCTCTAGGTGATTTTCAGAATCCTTGGTGCAAGAGCTCTGTTTGCTGCTGCTGGCTATCCATCATCCCCTAGAGTATCCTCATCATGTCGTTCTCCCTGTACGGACCGTCACGGGTATGTGTCCCTCGTCTTTCCATATTTGAGCAGACTGAAAATGTGACGGAATATGTGTAAATCACCTAGAGGGGGTGAATAGGTGATATGCTAATCTATAAACTAAATGCGCTAAATGCGGAAGCTTAAAACAAATTTGTAATCACACTTAGTACAACACACAAGTGTAGCCGAATTCCCGGTGAAGGGCTCTGGACTAACTCATCTTGATTCCCCTAGATATGGGTTGAGGTGTTATATGAAGCTCTTGTGGTTAAGTACAAGTGAGGCACACACAAACAAGCCAAGCATATAAGGATGATAAGCAATATGAAATAATGAAAGGCACAACACAAGCAAATATGATATGATGCTAAGAATGATGCTATGCACAAATAAAGAGAGAGAGAGTTTAAAGAAGTGTGGATCAAACGCAAACACAAAGATATGTTCCGAGGTTCGAGCCCCTAGCTCTACGTCCCCGCCTTCACCGAGAAGGATTTCTAATCCACTATCTTGTCCACCGAGGACTCCCACCGAGGGAACCTTCACCGAGAAGGATTTTTACAACAAAGGAGTACCGAACTCCTCTCTCAAACACCGCCTCACAACCGAGGGGTAGGCCCATAGCCAAACAACAACCAACGCCTCTACCGAAGAGGGTTTACAAACTAAACTCCACCTCTCACAAGAGGGAGCAAACCACAAGCCTCAACCTCTACCAAAGAGGGAGCAAACCAATCACCCGATCAACCTCTACCAAAGAGGGATACAACAAGAGCAAGGGTGTTTACAACAAGTGGTTTCTTTCAACCACAAACAATCTCTCTTTCCTTTTTCCCACAAACAAAAGATCCTATAGAATAGGATAGAAGATAGGCTCAAGTGTGGAAAAAACTAAGTGTTTTGATCAAAGAAAAACTCTTGGGAAAATACCAAATTGATATAGAAATGTAGAACAAGAAACCAATTCCCAAAAACCTATTTTCTTTGAAAATAAACAAAACACTTAAAACAAATAAGATTGATCTTTTGGCACTTAAACACTTTTGAAAACTTGTTTAAAACACTGGAGATATCAGAAAATTTTGGCACAAAAAATCTTATCTAAAACCCCCAAGAAATGGGGTATTTATAGCCCAAACAGAAAACTAGCCGTTAGGCTGATCTGGCAGCCTGACAGGCTTGCGGTCGACCGACCCGGTCGACCGCCAACGGTCACAAATGTGACCGTTGGGGCATCCGGTCGACCGGCCAGCCGACCGCCCAGATACAGAGAGCAAAGCTCTCTGGTCCGGTCAACCGGTCGGTCGGCCGGCCACAGTGCTGCCAGATGTGCACAAGGCTGTGCACGTCGGTCGACCGTAACGGTCGACCGGCCTTTGGTGCGGCCGACCGTCCGGCCGACCGACCTGGCCTGTCAGCCACAGTCTGGGTCAGAAAATAGGTTTAAAATATTTTCAGAAAATCTTTTATCTCTTCTAAAATCCCCAAAAATAGTTTTAACAGTTTGCATTGATATATAAACATGTGATAAAATTTTCAACTCAAATATCAAGCATATGAAACCATTTTTGTGTCTTATCATTTTTACCAAAACCAAAACTTGTATTTTATCAAACTTGAATTTTTCAATACATGAATAGGATAGTCAAAATAAGTTTGTTTAAAAGTTAAGCATGCATGTATAGAAAGAATACATCTACTATACATAAACCAATTAAACTTGTTTTGATCAACTATTCGTGAAAACAAATATTGGTTAAACCAAAACCGAAAAAACCAATATCCAAACATAAAACGTGTGTGTTGTGCACTTGAGCATATCAACTATTCTTATCTTTACACATGGATCTAAAACACACTAAACACTAGGATACCTAAGTCTTCTTGATGATCTTCCATCTTCAAGTCGACTCGGTCCCAAAACTTGATCCACCGAGTGCAAATGAGTGATCTTGACGCTCGGGCACGGGAATCACCAAGTGAAGGCTTCCAAACTCCTCTTTTTGAAGCAATCACCAACTAATATCTTGATTAATGATCTGTAACTAAAATCACAAGATAATTAGTAAACATAACTACATGAGTTAACCATCATCAAAACTAGAGAGGAAGGCCTCCGGGCCAACAATATGATATTTCAGAGGTCAAGGGATAGATTTCAAGGAAAGAATAGATAACTTTGTACTTGTAATTAGAATGTATAGAAAAGACTCATGTGACTCAGTCACAAATTAACCCAATATTAATTTGCAAACTGGCTGTACTGAAGGTGTGAGAGCCTAGGCTCTGATACCAACCTATGGTGCCCCGATCCGGCGGGTACGGGAACGCCACTGTGACGTACATACGCAGGGCGATAGTACCATCACCTATGCACGCTAAGCATCAATACATCACAATACAGGGATCAGAGTGTAGAAATAAGTGGTGTTATACATTCCAACACAAAATAGTACAAGCACTCAGTCATCACAGACTGTGACATAATATTACATCACCAGGTACAAAAGTAGACAGCACATGATACAAAAGATAAGGACTCATGAGCTGAAAGAGGGAATCTCGTGAGCGGGGAAAGACAAGAAGAGACTACGGCTAATCCGCCTGCTCCTCGAAGTAGGCCTGGTCCTCAGCTGAAGGGTCTACCTCAGTCCAAGCTGCTAAATCTAGACATGCAAATTCAGAGTTGTTAGTGGGCAACCCAGCGAGTGTAAGAACCCAAATGGTAAGTATAAATAAAAGTGAATGCATCAGGTCAAGTATAAATCTCTAAGCATGAAATAACCACAATAAATAGTGAAATATGAAAATAACATTAGAATTTGTGTGGCATGAAATAAAAGTAAGTGTAGCAGGTCAAATGTCATATAATCAAATTAGCAAGTATGGAGTAACTATAATAAATAGCAAGTATGGAAATGACAATAAAATTTATGTAGCATTAAGTCAATTATCAAGTTATTATTAAGACTTGTTCAATTTGTATGTTTCGGTATATGGCACGAACCATATACTTCCGCATACAAGTCAAGCGAGGTTGGTTATTAGAAATTGATGGGGAACAACGAACCATGTTTAGAATGGGTCCCTTGCATGCCCGGGACAACGGTCCAGGAGTATCCGGTACTGAGTCAGAACGTACCGCTAGGTATCGGGACTTATTATATGCCCGAAGGTCTTAGTATACGCCCGAACATGAATAGAGTATCACCGTTCCCCACAGGGATATACCGAGTGGATTATAGCATACCTGGCAAGCAGGTAGGGGGCAGGGGTCCCAGTACACCCCTTGGAAGCACCTGGTGGCCTCCACGTCGAATCCAATAGGAATTAGTTATACAACATATGTATGGTTACCATAAACACAGAAGCTATATCGATACCCATCAATTTCCCTCGTCCCAGTGTAAGTTGTTTAAATATAACAGAGTCTCAAATAATAATGTTCACAGGGTATTCACAAAAGTCCAACATTCATGGTTATTCTATTATGGGGGTCAACAGGAGTATAATATCAGGAGTAAAGTCAGGAGCCTCCCTATTTCAGGGGTTCAAGTATATAAGAGTTCAGGAGTACAGGAGTTTAGGAGTACCAAATGTCTGGTAATAATATAATAATCAGGCCACGTCCCTGTAAAAGTGATAGTCATGAATATGCCACATAATACAGGTATCAGGAGCGGTAGTGTCCGGTCAAGGGTCACGATGTCGAGTCAATGTACTTGTACCATATGAAAACATACCAAGTAAGGATTAGTATGTGGCATATTGATCAGTCACATATATTGCATATACATTGTCACCTTACCATACTTTTTAGCTAATAAATCCTATTAATAAGTCTTCTTCTTCTTTGTTAAATAGGCCCAATGGCTAAAAGAAAGGAAAGAGAAACAAGCCTAAAAGCCCACTAAATTCTGATTTAATTCAGAATATATTCGAAATCAAGAAACTAGGGCAAAATCTTGGCATATCAGAGAGGTTAAAAACTGGTTGAAAAGAATCCTCTCAAATAAGCGGTTAAAGCCAACAATCAGAGGCTGTTTCGTCAAATCCTGGAGCAGAAACGAGAAAACCAGCAGAAGATATGGGTGAATCACCAAAGGGGGGAGTTCCATAACTTGGGTGTGGCCACCTGGCCACACCAGGGCCATGGAAACGCGGCCCTAGCCGCGTTTCCATGGCTTTGTTAAAGAGGTTGGGGGAGCGTTTGCTCCCCCTATCTTCCTATGATCCCTCCTCTGGTTTTTTCATATAAATACCAGTTTCAACAGAGAAGAAAGGAGTAAAGACTAGGATTAGAATTTTTACTTATTCTTTAAGGATTTAGGCTCTTTGTTAGATGGTATAGAAGTTATATTTTTATTTTATAATTTGTAGTTCAGTGCAAACACCAGAGAGGAGTGGAATTGAGTGTGTAATTTGTCTTTGAAGTGACAATCAAAGGAGCTTCTACTTGCTTGATCAACTCAACTCGAATTTGTTATGTTCAAGTTTACTTGTCATTCTCTTGTTTGTTTTCAGTTCATAATGAGTAGCTAATTCGTTTTCTGGGCTCACTAATGGACCTTTTCTATTACCTCTCTCTTGACTGATTTTCATAAAAGCACTTTTTGAATCAGAAAGTATCTTAGTTAAAACTTCGTTCTTGAAAGCACATGAGGATTTCTTTATTTTAAACTTGGACTTTTAAAGCACAAATCTCTTTGAACTATTTTTATTCCATACTTACTTCTTCGCGCTTGATGGTTTAACATTCACTTCTTAATGATTTGTAATGAAAGGGCTTAAGATTTAAATGAAACGATCTTATTTGTTTTGCTTGGACATTAAAAGAAACTAAAGGTTTTGGTTTATAATAAAAGTGATGCAACCCCAAATTTCCTTGAGATAAGTACATAGTTGAGTTAAAAATTAGTGAGCCCAGATCTTCTCCTTCTTATATTAAAATCAACCAAACAATTTTCAAGCTGTTTAAATCACCTTCTCAAAGCCTTCTCCAAAGTTACAATTCTCTTTTAATCATCTCCCTTCTTTCCATTCTCTTTTCCATTAAAAAACGAGCACAATTCTTTATTACTAAACAAAACACCAAAAAGGTTCTATCACATTCCTCCTCGTGGACTCGACCCGTTAGCCCGAAGCTATACGGTAAATCTCTTAACTCTTTGATTTTACAATCAATTTTTGGCGCCGTTGCCGGGGAGGGAACGGTGTATTTGTTTTTAACAAATTTGGTGTGTTATTTCAGGGACTTGAAGATTCAAATCTAGCATTCAAGCTTTGCAAGAGAAGACTTGCAAATTCTGTGCCCCTACTCTTGAAAGTAGGAAACAGAATTTCAAGAAATTGTATTGCAAAAGTTGAAAATTTCAATTGACTACTAAAACTCTTTTTCGCAGGACATATTGCTCGCAAAAAAATTAAGTTTTCATACGTTATATTCTTTCTATATCTGCTATCCACCATCGCTATTTTAATCCAACAGTAATTTGAGTGATTGTTAATTACTTAAAAAACGTTTAGACTTGCATTCTAGGCATTTGTCTAATTACGTTTATTTTACAATTACTGTTGAAGAGAGCTAGAGACAAAGTATGTATGCATAGCATAGAGTTCAGGAAACATTCTTGGGTGATATTTTGCTTTTGAATGTTACTTTTCTGTATCTTGCACACTTTGCACAAATCAATTCTAAGGGCAAAACCCAAGTCAAGATAAGGTGGGAAAGTCATTACCCTTCCTTAGCCCAAAACCATCTCCAAGTACGCACAACCTAAGCCTAAGTAAAATCTGATAGACGTTAGCCTTAGGGACATCTCAAACTCATTAGGAGATTATCCTAAGGGGTAAGGTGTTAGAATTTGACTCCTGCCAAATCAGTGTCTAGGAAGGGGATTAAGGGCCGAAAGCCTGAAGGTTGGTGGTTACTTAATTAAGGAACGTCTTTGACGGATAACCCCCGACCAATCTTGCCCTGACCTGGCTGATTAGCTTATGGTCAAAGTCTGCATTATACCTCCAGTAGACAATCAACCAGTTAGGAGTTGTCTAGGTCAAGGTTACCTTAGACTAGGCTTGGTTGTTTTCTCTTCTTGACTATTGGTGAACTTGTTTGTGATTGTGTTTGTGTATGCAAGTGTGGTCAAGAGACCCTAATTCATCTAGGTTAACTAGAAATACATCAACACCCAAGTTCAAAACAAGACCAGATTCGGTTATGGATCAACCGACATCTTTGCAAGATAGGTTCTATCCCATTAGAACATCACTTCCATCCTGCATCTAACTTTCATCGGTTGGTGAACACAACTTTGAGCTTAAGCCACAGTTCATCAATACACTCCCTAAGTTCCATGACTTAGAGTCTGAAGATGCTTATTTCCTCATAAGAGAATTTAAGGAAATATGCTTAATGATGAAAATCCCACACCATGCAGATGATGCTATTAGGTTGAGATTTGTCCCATTCGCTCTTAAGGACTTAGCCAAGAACTGGCTCTACAGCTTAGCAGCCGGCTCTATCACATTTTGGGATGGTTTCATCAAGGTCTTCTTGAAGAAATTCTATCCAATCCATATGACCGCTCTTGTTAGGAAAAACATCATGAAGTTCAAGTAAGAACCTAGTGAACCGTTTTTGGAGGTACTTGAACGCTTCAAAGACCTCCTTGTCCAATGTCCTCATCATGAAATAGAGAAATGGCGACAATGCCAAATTCTTTATGATGGTTTAGACTACTCGACCAAGACCCTCTTAGAAAGCATGTGCCAAGGGGGATTCTTGCAAAAGGATGAGCATGAAGGATGGGATTTAAATGAGAATCTAGCTGAAAAGACCATCCAATGGGAACCTACTAGTGAAAGCTCTACGAATCCAAACTCTATCTCTTCAAAAGGAGGTCTCCATTCAATTAAATCATCCATAGCTAACGAGGCTAAGTTAGCTTACCTAGCGAGAAGACAGGAAGCTTTAGAAACTAAGGAACTAAGTCCAGTCAATCAAGTCAGCCCGAACCAATTTCCAACTCCGGGTTATACTTACTGTCAGGCCATGAATCATGTGTTTGATGAGTGTCCTGTATTTCAAGCTCACCAATACTTTTCTGAACCGATGAATGCGGCCTTTTCAAGGCCGAGCAATGATCCTTACGCTCTAACGTACAATCCTGGCTGGAGAAACAACCAAATTTCTCATGAAGCCAACAAAATAATGACCACCCACGGTCAAACCATGCAAGCCACTTTCATCATTCCAATAATTCTTCCAATCATCAACCTAACTTTTCCAATCACCCTCACAATTCTCCCAACAATTTTTCAAATTATCAACAAAATTTTCCTAACCAAGCTCCACCATCTTCCTTCCAGAATCCTCAACTCAAAAAGAGAATGACTGATTTTGAGAGAAACATGGAAAGGTACATGAAGAACTAAGATTCCCTCATGCAAACAATACAGAGGGTAGAGGGTCAAATGAGCCAGTTAGCCAACCCACAAATGAGAGGCAAAAGGGTACCTTGCCCAATCAACCAATTATGAATCCTAGGAATTCACAACAAGCTCATTTGGTTGAGGATCAATCATTGAATCAATGTAATGTTGTTCACATATTGAGGTCAGGAAAGAAAGTTGATAACCAAGTGTCGACACCACATAATCCTAGTCAGCACAATCACACTTTAGCATCCACCTCATCTAATCCCACTCCTCCTAAATTTGATGAATCTGAAAAAAATAAGTCAACCAGTCATGTGCACCAGCCTATAGCACCATTTCCTAATAGGCTAAAAAATATGCAAAATTCACACATGGATAAGATAATTGAGATTTTTAATCAAGTGAAGATAAATGTACCACTTCTTGATGCCATCCAACAAGTCTCATCTTATGCTAAGTTTCTTAAGGACATGTGCACAAAGAAGAGAAAGACTAATGTACCTAAAAGGTCTTTTAACCACTAACATTAGTGAGCTACTATCGGGTCTGATCCCTGTTAAGTACAAGGATCCAGGTAGTCCAACCATTGCCTGTACAATAGGACAAGCTGAGATTAGTCGTGCACTTCTTGACTTGGGAGCAAGTATCAACTTGCTTCCATTCTCAGTTTATCAACAACTCGGGTTGGGCGATCTTAGTCCAACTCGAGTCACTATCCAACTGGCTGACCGTTCAGTGAAAGTTCCAAAAGGGGAGATTAATGATGTCCTTATCTGGGTTGGGGAGTTTATTTACCCTGTTGATTTCATAGTTCTAGAGACACAACCTGTGTCTAACTCCAATCATAGGGCTCAAACTCCTGTTACCCTAGAGCGATCATTCCTTGCTACTGCCAATGCCGTCATCAATTGTTGGAATGGGTCCATGAGGTTAACTTTTGGGACATGACTAGAGAAGTCAATGTCTTCAATCTAGAAAAACAACCCCGTAAGATAAGAGATCAAACATTTGAGGTAAACTTTGTTGAAAATAATTGTGATGAAGAGAGTGAAGATATAGAAGATGAGTCACTGTTTCTTAATGAATTATTTAAGAATGAATGCGATCATCTTGGTGATAAGGCATATGTCGGAGATTCTAGTGTTAAAGTACCCTTTAAAAAGGGGAAATTTGATTTGAATATCTTCACTTTCGATGAGCCAACCAATAATGTATCGCATGAGAATATAATTCAAGAACCTCCGATTGACATACTCTTTGAAAACCTCTTCGAAGAAGAACTCATGTGTTTGGATGAACCAACTAGGGATCTTTTGGTTAATCACACATCTCTAGGGGAAAGTGTTGACCTAAGCTTCGAGGAGATATATGGAACTGAGTTAGAATTTCTAGGCATTCATAGTGAGAAAGTTCCAACTGAGAAGTGTGGTGGTGATTAATTTTTGAATAATGAATGTAAAAATATGAGGAAGAAAAACCTAAAGAAGTTAAGACTGGGGAGGAAGAGAGCTAAAATAACAGCAAATTGGCCTCCCCACTATGCCCTATAAAGAGGACCCATTGGAATGACGGGAAGAGAGCTAGAGGGATAAGACCGAAAAAGATCTAGGTGTGGGAGAAACTTGATGTTGTACATATTCCTGTATAATATATGCACCTCTTTTACATTTCATTTCATGCATGTATACATTTCTTTCATACATTGGGGACAATGCATGGGATAAGTGTGGGGGAGGGCTCTAACATGACTAATATAAAAAAAAATGTATATATATAGAAAAAAAAACTTTTTGGAAGGTAAAAAAAATTTTGATATATTTTTTGTAAGAAATTGAGTCAATTTTAAGGAATAGGAAAATCATAATTAGGATTTCTTATACTTGGTCAAAGTCAGATGACTTTTTTGATTTTTAGGGTTAGGAAGAAAATTTGTGAAAGTAATTTAGTCTTGATATTTACCTTGATGAAGTATGCACACTAAATACACTTACACACTTAGGGTTTAAAAACAAAGACTCTTATGCCTTATAAAAAAATATATGTATGAAAAAGAAAAAAGAAAAAATAAACAAATCTAATTATTGATTAGCTAGGTGCTTTGGCCTATGCAAGCCTTGGTATTAATGCAAAAGATAATTAGATAAGTTTGAAATATATATATATATAAATCCTCTGATTAAGCTGGGTATTTGTGACTCATAAAGCATAAGTATTCACGCCTAAAAGGGGTATATTTTATAAATAAAAACCTTAGTTTCGTGACCTTGTCTGCTCGAGTGTTTTAAGTCCTTATGGGTGTTTTCTTACCTGGTGCCCTAAAACTATCCAGTTTGGGTGTCACCGACTGAAGGCTCGTTACATGGGCAGATTAGAAAGCCTAATGAAATTGAGGAATAAATTTTACCAAAAATAAATATAAATAAGGCATATGAGTTAATGTTAAAGAACCCTTAGTCAACTTCACAAGTCACGATGGTGCAGACGACTCAGGGTAATTAATAGACTAGATGAGAAGTACAATTTGACTCCTTACTTTGATTGATGACATGTTTTGAATGGAGACTGAGTTTCGGAATAAAAAATTTGATATTCTTATAACTTATAGATTACTTAAAGCCTTACAAATATACTTCAAAATATTTTCTCCTTTCAAAATGCTTTTCGAAAATACTAACATTTTTTATGAATTTTGTGGGTGCAATCCACTGAAAACCCTCATGAGACAAACTTGTCCTCTAGGGGTAACCTAGAGGTTTAACGGCTTATTGCACATGCTCAGTGCAATCGAGTGACCTGCGAAAGTGGTCTAATAATTGATTAGAATTAGTCTGATGTTTTGCTCGAGGGCGAGCAAAAGATAAGTGTTGGGGTGTGATCAGTCACATATATTGCATATACATTGTCACCTTACTATACGTTTTAGTTAATAAATCCTATTAATAAGTCTTCTTCTTCTTTGTTAAATGTAGGCCCAATTGCTAAAAGAAAGGAAAGAGAAACAAGCCCAAAAGCCCACAAAATTCTGATTTAATTCAGAATAAATTCAAAATCAAGAAATCAGGCCAAAATCTTGGCATATCAGAGAGGTTGAAAACTAGTTGAAAAGAATCCTCCCAAATCAATTGGTTAAAGCCAACAATCAGAGGCTGTTTCGTCAAATTCTGGAGCAGAAACGAGAAAACTAGTAGAAGATATGGGCGAATCACCAAAGGGGAGAGTTCCACCACTTGGGTGTGGCCATCTGGCCACACCAGGGCCGCAGAATCGCGGCCCTAGCCGCGTTTTCACGGCTTTGTTAAAGAGGTTGGGGGAGCGTTTGCTCCCCCAATCTTCCTATGATCCCCCCTCTGGTTTTTCCCTATAAAAACCAGTTTCAACAGAGAAGAAAGGAGCGAAGACTAGGATTAGAATTTTTATTTATTCTTTAAAGATTTAGGCTCTTTGTTAGATGGTATAGAAGTTGTATTTATTTTATAATTTGTAGTTCAGTGCAAACACCAGAGAGAAGAGTGGAATTGAATGTGTAATTCGTCTTTGAAGTGACAATCAAAGGAGCTTCTACTTGCTTGATCAACTCAACTCGAATTTGGTATGTTCAAGTTTACTTGTCATTCTCTTGTTTGTTTTCAGTTCATAATGAATAGCTAATTCGTTTTCTGGGCTCACTAATGGACCTTTTCTATTACCTCTCTCTTGACTGATTTTCATAAAAGCACTTTTTGAATCAGAAAGTATCTTAGTTAAAACTTCGTTCTTGAAAGCACATGAGGATTTCTTTATTTTAAACTTGGACTTTTAAAGCACAAATCTCTTTGAACTGTTTTTATTCCATACTTACTTCTTCGCGCTTAATGTTTTAACATTCACTTCTTAATGATTTGTAATGAAAGGGCTTAAGATTTAAATGAAACGATCTTATTTGTTTTGCTTGGACATTAAAAGAAACTAAAGGTTTTTGGTTTATAATAAAAGTGATGCAACCCAAATTCCTTGAGATAAGTACATAGTTGAGTTAAAAATTAGTGAGCCCAGATCTTCTCCTTCTTATATTAAAATCAACTAAACAATTTTCAAGCTTTTTAAATCACCTTCTCCAAAGCTGAAATTTCTCTTTTAATCATCTCCCTTCTTTCCATTCTCTTTTCAATTAAAAAACGAGCACAATTCTTTGTTACTAAACAAAACACCGAAAAGCTTCTATCACATTCCTCCTCGTGGACACGACCCGTTAGCCCGAAACTACACGATAAATCTCTTAACTCTTTGATTTTACAATCACATATACCAGGGGTCAGGATCAGGTGACAAGTATGATATATATCAAGTACCGGTATCTAATATCAAGTGTCATGGATCAAGTATCAAATATAACATATCAAGTGCCAGTGTCAGATATCAAGTGTCGCGGATCAGGTATCAAATATAATACATCAAGTACTGGTGCCATAAATCATGCATCAAGTATAACATGTCAAGTGTTGGGTAAATACCGAGTACAACACCATCTATAAGCTTTTATAGCAAGAAATCATGTAATAAATATTACATTAGTAAGTTTAGGCATGTTACGGTAATAATAAAATGTTCACATATCAATATCATGCCATAAATCAAGTGTAGTAATTTTTTAATTTAATACAAGATACTCGCCTGAAACCGGGATGAAATACCGGTTAATATCGAGAAATCCGCGAACTCGTGCGAGCAAGCCACTAGCCCATATGTATATATTAAAATATATAAATATAAATATTTATATAAATATTAGGGAGGGAATGAGAGAGGAGAGAGAGAGTTTAGGAAGGGGAGAGAGAGAGAGAGAGAAAATAGGGTATTTTTAGAAAAGGAATAGGAATTAAGAGGGGAGGGTATGGTTATAAATATAGGAAAGTAATTTGAGAATGAGGGAATGGGTATTTTAGGGATGCAAGAAAAGTTGGTTTATTTAGGGAAAGGAAAGAGAAAAGAAAGAAAGAAAGAATAAAGAAGGAAAGAAGGAAGAAAGAAAGAAAGAAAGGAAAACTGAGGGGGGTGGGGGGTGGCCGGCCGGCCGGCTCCGGCGGCCAGGCAGCAGCAACGGGGCCACTGGGGGAGGGGAGGCGGCGCGCGCAGCCTAAGGGAGGGGAGGGAGGTGGTGGTGGAGTTGTTTGATTGGTATTGTTGTTGGTAGAGGTGGGTGGTGGTGGTGGTGGTGGATATGATTGTGGTGGTGGTTGTTGGAGGTGGTCAGGAGTTAGAGGAGGAGGAGGAGATGATGATGGGGTGGTGGGAGTGGTAAATTTGATGGAGGTGGTGGTGAATTTTGGAGGAGGAAGGGAGGTGGTGGTGATTGATTATGTTGAAATTGGAGGTGGTGGATGGTTGGTTGAGGCTGAAGGAGGTGGTGGAGTGGAGAAGGGGTGTGGGGAGGTGGCCGGCGGCTATAGGGGGCGGCGGCAGTGGTGGTGATGGTGGAGGCGGCGGTGGTAATGAATGAAGTGGGTTTGTTTAGTTGAAGGAGTTGGAACGAGATTGGAATGGAAAATAAAAAGAGAAGGAAGGAGGAGGGTTTTTAATGGAGAGAAGAAAAAAAGGAAATGATGAAATGGGGGAAGAGGGGCTACAGCAGTGTTATAGGTGACGGGAGCAGGCGGCAGGAGCAGGGGATTAGTTGTAGGGGAAAGTTAAAGGGGAAGAAAAGAAAAGAAAGAAAAAGAAAGAAAATAAAGGAAAAGGAAAAAAATGAGGAAAAAGAAAAAATAAAGGAAAAGAAAAGAAAATAGTTTAAATATTTTATTATTAAATAATTAATTTATTAAGATATCTGGGATTAGAAAGAAGGGGAGTAGTGAAGGAAAAAGTAAGAAAAGAAATCATCGGTAAAAATATTATTATTTAAATAGAATAAAAATTCGGCTGTTCAGAAATATTTCGAAAAATTTTAAAAAATAGCAAATATTATTTTAATTTGATCGGTAAAATCAGATTTGAGAAATTCTATGTAGTTTTCAAATTAAAAATCTTGAAATATTCCGACGACACGGCCGACACGAGAATCGGTGAAATTTTGATAAATTTAAAAAAATCTCAAAAAAAATTTTAGATAGAAAATGAAATTCTAAGAAGTAATGTGAAAGCCATTTTGAAAATTCAATCCCATTTGAAAACTAAAAATCAGGGAATTAGTCAGCGATGCCGACCGACACCGGTTTTGGAGATTTTGCAGAAAAATTCTGAAAAATTTCAAAAAATCATGAAAAATTTAAAATATTAGAAATTAGTGTCTGAAACTAAAATTGGTCAAATAAGACTAGCAGAAAGGTCAAATCGGGCTACAGACTAGTATCGGGTTCTCGGTCCGAGTCAAGGCTGACTCTAGGTCGGAGAATCCAGATCCGATATACAATAACATAAGTAATCACAACCTACAAGCAAATATTGGAAGAAAATTGAACAATACGGTCAAAAATTTTGGGACACGTATCTGGATACATATCCCGGGAATGGGGTGCTACACTAAGCATCAATACAGGTAAGAATCAGAATACGAAAGTACGTGGTGCATTATAATTCCAAACATATGAGTACAATTACAAAGTTATCACAGGATGTGATACAATATTACAAAAATATTACATCACCGATAGGCACAAATGTGAGAATATAAGAGATATGCAATTATGAACAGTACAAAAGGCGCTCACAAATTATAAAAGAAAAACTCGAGCGACGAGCAGGAGGCCTAGAAGGATAGGGCTTTGGAGGATCAACTGCTGATCCACGATGCTATTGCTGTACAACTCTGATCTCCAGGAAGTCCACCACGGTCCAAACTCCAAGATCTGAACATGAAGATATAGGGGAGTCAGAACTTCTCAAGGAGTGATGTGTGAAAGCCAAGTGGCGTGCATAGATAAGCACACGTGAGTCGATAAATCCAAGTCAAGCATGTATTTAAAACCGTATCGTGAGCCCATCACACAGGAGCAGGCAAGGAGGCAGTAGATAAAGTAAATACGTTAAAGTCAGTTATATAAATCTAAATTACCCATCCATGAGATTAGTACATCGAAGGGGTAATCCAAATAAGAAAACCTCATATGTGTGTGTGTGTGTGTATCGTGTACTTCACGTTACTGTATACTGAGTTCATATAACCTGAGTTGTCTCCTAAACTAAGAACACATCATAAAAATCGATAAAATTGATAATACTGAATAAAAGCAAAATCAGCTAAACAAGCTCAGTTTACGACTTTATGAGACAAGTACGTCGAAAGAATAATCCAAACAAGGAAACCCTCATCTATATAGCTTATGCCCCATGTTACCGTAATCCGAGTGTATACAACCTGAATTACAAAACGAACAGCGAATTATTAATTAGCACTTTGTCATTATTATTACTTATCCTACCCATATATCTAGGTATGTGCCCTAGTGTCCCAATACACATATATCTATATATGAGTAAGCTGAGGTTGTTATTGGAAACTAATGATGAGACAAATGAGTTATGTTTATAGTAGGTCTGTACATGCCCGAGACCATGACCTAGGGTATTTCGTTGCTAGTGTACGAAACCAGCCGCAAGGCCTATAGGGAGTGGGTCTTATATTATGCCCATTCAGGAATGTAACAGAAGGTAGGGATCCAGCTGTCCCCTCAGACATGGAGGCCCTCAAGCAGATCTGAAAGATTTGAGTTGCACAACATATCTAATACCACTGTAAACATATTCACCACTTGAAGTCCATCAGTTTCTCCCTACCTGATGTAAGTTGGCCTTTTTAATTTATTATTATGAAATTATCATACAACAGGAATAACAGGAGCAGGACAGGTTCAAGAGTTACAGGAGTACATAAGTACTAGAAATACATGTCACTATATATATAATACAGGATAGCAGGGCAGGATTCTCGAAATATGATAATCACAAAGCAAGCAGTAAGCATCTGGTGGCAGGTGATAAGTGATATCAAATAGGAGTCAGGTGCTAGCATGCAAGAGTTAGGTGTTAAGTAATGACATGTCAGGTGGTAAGGACAGTAGATTTCACTATACAGGAAAACAGCACCGATACAGAGGATCAGTTTGAATACAAGAAATGGTACCGATACAGGAGATTGGTATGAATACAGGAAAAACGTATCGATACAAGGGATCGGTATGAATATAGGAAACGATACAATTTTGAAAAATAGTATAAGTACAGGTTTCAAACTCTTCACAACCATCAAGGAAAGGATAAAAGTTGATTTAACAAGTAGACAAGCGGACACGCAAGCAAGCGTACATCCAAGCGAAGCTAAGTAAGCTGGAGTGAAGCTAACATACAATATTAGACATCATCACGTTCGACGTGGTTACCGCTCGTGGCACGGCTAAACGCATACGACGGACTGAGCATATGAACGCTATTCTATCGCGTGTGGCAAAGCTACACTCACGGCGTAACTACGCTCGAACGGAGTTAGCGGCTGAGCGCTAAGTCCGCCTACTAGGCGTAGCTAAAAGACCTGACGATCTGACATACTCCTCTTTCAAGGAAGTGGGTGAAAGCCTGAAGGGCTGAAGGGCCAGAATGCCAAGTATTACCTGCAAAAGTGTTAGTACCAAACACACGCATGTAAACACAGTAATAACTAGCTATCAATAGAGTGGTAAAGCTTGGAGGCTAAGTAAAGCAGGAATAAAGTTAGTGAACAGACAAGCGTACAATCAAGTAAAGCTAAGCACGCTAGAGCGAGGCTAGTGTACAACGCTAGATGCTATCACACTTGGCGTAGTTACCACTCTTGTCGAAGTCACGATAACGTACAAATATCGCTCACAACGTAAGTACACTCGAGCGGAGTTAGTAGAAAAGCGTTGTGTGCTAGACTCGCCTACAGGCGGAGCATGAAAGCTCAGAGGCTAAACGTAACCCGAAGATTGGGTATAGAAAGCCCGGAGGCTAAACACAGCCTGGAGGCTGGGTATAGTACATGCACGAGATGTTAGTACCACACGAGTACACATATCAACATGATAATGACTAGACTATCATAGAGTGGTGAAGCTGGAAGGCTGAATATAGTGCGAGGAGGCCAAACAACCATAAAGGGTCGGCCACGCATGATAATAGAGCAGATATAAAATATATCACAGGCAGAGTACATGTACATATATTTAAACTACTCTTCTACACGCATTCATCACAGAGCTACTACATACAGTCCTAGGCACTCAGCCGTATACAAATATAGATGCACAATACAAAACAAATTACAATTTACAACGTGGGGTAATAAACATATAAATTCTCGAAAATACAACTCAACCCGTCGATGCAGGGAGACCCAATAAGAGAGCCGAGAACACTCGCCTAAAAATACAAAAAACTCCGTAAAATCTCGAAACTCCGAAAGCATCGTATGGGCACACCCACCATCATCAATATTTTAAATATAATATAAATATAAATATATACTCAGAGAGAGTAAGAGAGGAGAGAGAGAAGAGAGAGGAACCAAGAAAGGGGGGAGAGAGAGAAACAAAGGAGAGGGAAAAAAGAGGGGGGGCAGCAGGCCCCCTGTTGATCACTGCCAGGCCAGAGAGCCTAGCTACGGCTCTAGCAGGGCCGGCCGCGCCGGCCCCCAGGTGGCCGCCGACCAGAGTTGGCCGGCCCAGGCCCAAAAAAGAGAGGGGAAGGGAGGTGGATGTGGCAATGGGATGGGGTAGAGATGATGATGAAGGTGGAGATGAAATGGGGTTAGGGGATTTGGTGGTTGTAGTGGAGGAGAAGGAGGAATTGGGAAGGAGAACGAAGGTCAGAGCAGGGCTCGCCGCCACCATGGCCTAGGGCAAACTAGCATGATGGGGAAGGCGGTGGTGGAGTGAGGAAGTGGAGATGGTCGTTGGAGTTGGTGTTGTTATTAATAAATATAGAGAAGAGATGGAGGTGGTTATGGGGTGGCACCGGGGATGGCCACCGTCCGAACTAGCAGGAAGTGTGGTGTGGCTGGGGGAGAGAGTGGTTTGAGTGTGAGAGGAAATTGGAGGAAATTGAAGAAGTGGGAGAGATTAGAGAGAGAATGAGAATTAGAGAAGAAAAGATGGAGATTGAGGGAGAGAAAGAAAGAATTTGAGAGGGGAAGGGGGAGCTGGGTTGCCGCTGGTGCTGTCGTTGGCCAGAAAAGAAAGAAGAAAGGAAAAGAAAAAGAAAAAAGAAAGAAGAGAGAAGGAGGGAGGAATTTAAAGGGGGAGATATTTTTGGATTGGGTTTGTGTGGAGGAGAAAGAAGGGAAAAGAAAAGGGAAAAAAGGAAAAGAGAGGAAAATGGAGTGGATGAGAAAAATAGGGAAAGAAAGATAAAATGAAAAGAAAACATATTGATAAAACTTCGGATCTGGGGAAATACCAAAAATATCAAAATGTCAGAAAAATAGAGTAACACGGAAAGATCTACAAAAATTCTCAAAAATAGTAAATATTATTTTAAGATACATGATGAAATTAGATTTCAGAAATTCAGTCGGGTTTTCAAAAATAAAAATCCCAAAATCAACCGTGATACCGGTCTACACCGGCTCGGTCAGATTTTGATAAATTCAGAAAAAAATCTCCAAAAATATATTAAGTAGAAAATATGATTCTAAGAAAAAAATATGAAGTAGATTTTAAAAATTCAACTCTCTTTATAAACTAAAAATCCTGAAATCGACCAGCGATACCTGTCGACACCGATTTTGAAAATTTTGTAATTTAATTCGGAAAAACTCCAGAAAATCATGAAAAATCTAAAATATTAAAAAATGATGATTGAAACTAAAATCTATCAAATCTGACTATCTGAATACCAAATTGAGTAATACACTAGGATCGAGTTCTCGGTTCAGACTAGGACTGACTCCGAGTCCATGAATCCGGATCCAATGCAAAACAATTGTATAAAAATTATAAAACAAAAATAAATACAGAAAGTAAATCGAAAGTATGATCGAAAAATTTAAATACGTATCTAAGTACGTATTCTGAGAATGGGGTGTTACAAGCCTCCCCCGATAACTATAAGGGGTGGAGCACTGAAGCTAACGTGGCTCTATCAACAATTCAGCGCGAATTCACTGACAGATATGTAGGCCGAGCAGCATGCATGCGGTTATATCTAGCACATGATTGACACTACTTTGTTTCCAGGTTACTATACAAATAAGGTACATCTCAGATGGTTACCTTTCTTGGAGGACTTCAATGCATGTGGTGCCATGTCTTGGGGTAGTGATGTCCCAGCATATTTGTACAGAGAGTAATATAAAGTTTCTACGATGCAGACTTCATAGTTCCTTTGTCCTCAGACACTTTTGACATTAAAGCATAATCTATTTATTTATGTTTATATCATATTAATTACGTATATGGAACTGATGTAACACATGCTCAAGTTGTTTCATCAGTTAAGGTCTTGGGAGAGATTGTCTGTTGATCGACCCACCCTCAAATACACCATTCAGCTAGGTTGTAATACCTTGTTCCCAGAATGCGTACTCAAATACATGTTCTAATATTTTGATAGTGTTTCTTAATTTATGATTATTTATATTATTATTTGGTATCAGATTCGAATTCCTGAACTTAGAGTCAGACCGACTCTGAACCCAGGACCCGATTCTAGTGTACTACTTGATTTGACCTCTCTGGTAGTCAAATTTGACTAGTTTCAGTTTTAAATATGTTTTTTAATATTTTAAATTTTCCTACAAAATCTTTAAAACTGGTATTAACCGGTGTCATCGATTAATTCTTAGATTTTTAATTTACAAACGGAGTTTAATTTTAAAAACTGCCTTCACATTATTCCTAGGAATTGTATTTTCTATCTTAAGATTTTCTGAATTTATTAAAATTCGATTGAATTTAGTGTAGATCGGTATCGCTGATTGATTTCAAAATTTTTAGTTTGAAAACAGGATTGAATTTCTTGAATCCGATATCACCATCTATCACAAATTAATATTTCTATTTTTGGGGACATTTTTGAATCACTTTATTTTTGAATATTTTCGTTGTTTCTTCTGTATTTTTTCGAATCTGGATTTGACCGGATATTGTCCTTCTCTATTTTCTCTTCTCTTCTTTTCTTTGCCTCTCCTTTTTTCCTCATTTCTCGTTTTCTTTTCCTTTTTCTTTTTTCTTTTTCTCATTTTTTCTCCCCCACACATCCCCCCCAAATATCTTCTTACATTCTTTCTGTCTCCTCCCCAACGCGGGGTTCGCCGAACGCGAGCCTCAACCAGCCCAGATGCGGGGCTAGCCAGGACGCAGGGGTCATCCCCCTCTCCCTCTGTTAATCTATCTCTCTTCTTATATCTCAAACTCTCTCTCTCTCTCATCCTTTCTCTCTTCTTTTCTTTCCTTCTTTCTTTTTTTTTCTTTTTTTCCTTCTTCTCCCCAACTAGCCAACGCTAGCCTCCTCCCTCCTTTCACAAAATCTCTCTTTCCTTCTCTCAAATCCCTCTCTCCATCCCTTTAATTTCTTTTCCCAACTCTCTAATCTCTCTCCCTTCACTATTTCTCTCTCTTTTTCTCTCTCTCTCTCTTCTCCATCAAACAACCACCAGCCACCATCACCAAGATTTGGCGCACCCTCCGGCGGTCTCCAGAGGCTGGCGGCGGTCCCTCTACTTCTTCCAACCCACCACCAAGTTATACCACCTATACTTCCTTCTTCCTCCATCAAGATCCACCATCACCACCATCTTCTTCCTCCTTCCAATTATCCACCTCCTCCTCAATTCCCCCACCATCAATTTCCTCCACCTTAACCTCCTCCTCTCCACTAAAATCCACCACAACCTCCACCATTTTCACTTCGACCACAACCAAAACCCCATCCTCCATCGCCATACCTGAAATCATCAACACCATCTCTCCTTCCCTCTTCTTTGGTTGGCTGGCACCACCATCGGCCACTAGCGATCAGCGCAGCCCTATCGACACCGCTTGGGCCACGGCCAGGCCACGGGCCCCTCTCCTGGGCATTGTACATGAGCAGGGGGCAGTCCTTCTCTCTTTCTCTATTTATCTTTCTATCTTCTTTAATTTTCTCTTTCTCCTCTTACCCTCTCCCTTTGACTTTCTCTCTCCTCTCTCTATATTATTATATCTAATATATTGAAGGCACACTCATTGTATTGAAATTTTCAGGCTTTTATGGCATATTTCAAGGATTTATAGGTGAGTGTTCTCGCTTTATTTGGGTACCCCGCTTCGATGGGTATTTTTGTATTTCGCATTGTATTTCTGTAGATCACTGTAATTGTATTAGTTTGGGTGTACTTGTATTCTGTAGATATGTAGATTTGTACCATTGTGGTGTATTTGTATCGGTGTGCCAATTGCGTGTAATAGCGTAGTTTAATATTATACATGTATATTGTTGTGTTATTATTCTATTACTATGCTTGGCCGACCATTCGCGGTCGTCAGCCTCTGGGCTTAACCGCTTGGCGATTCTTTTGCTTGTTATTTATATATGCATGTACTATTTGGTACTAACATCTTCTGCAGGTACTTACTCTGTCTCCTGCCTTAACCATTCTGCATTTTTATACTTAGCCTCTAGGCTTAACTACTTTGTAACTTTATACTATAACCTCCGGATTTAATCTCTCTAAGATTTATTAAAGTCTTCTGAACTTTCTTTAAGCTACGCTAGTAGACGAACCTAGCATCAGCACTTTACTGATAACTCCATTCGAGCGCAGTTACTCTATAAGCACGGCTTTGTCACGTGTTGTAGCATAGCATTCATAAGCTCGCTTTGCCATTTGCGTTTAGCTGTACCACAAGTGGTAATCACGCCGAGCATGATGGCATCTATTGTTGTACGTTAGCTTTCCTCCAGCTTTGCTTAGCTCCGCTTGGATGTTTGCTTGCTTACTCACTCGCTTACCTATTTAATAGTTTAATCAATTATTTTATTGATGGTTGTGAAGAGTTTGAAATCTTTACTTATACTGTTTTTCAAAGCGTATATTATTTTTCAGTGTTCATATCGATCGCCAGTATCGGTACTATTTTCAGTAATATATTATATGATAGTTAATAACTGTTTTGCTTATCACTTGTAATGCTTTCACTTGATGTGTTATTACCTGATATGTTATCACCTGACACCTGTATATTAACACCTGACATTTGTAATGTTAACACTTGACTTATGATTATCACATTACGGGAATGTAACAATTGATATCCTAATATACTCCAGTACTCATGTATCTGACTTGCTCCTGCTCATTTTCGATCATATTTTTTAATTTCACCGTATTTTTTAAATTTATGATTATTTATATTATTATTTGGTATCAGATCTGGATTCCTCGACTCAGAGTCAGCTCGAGTCTGAACCGAGGACCTGATTCCAGTATACTACTTGATTTGACATTTTTGGTAGTCAGATTTGACCAATTTTAGTTTTAAATACTATTTTTTAATATTTTAGAATTTTCATGATTTTCTATAATTTTTCAGAATTATTCTGCAAAATCTTCAAAACCAGTATCAACAGGTGTCACCGATCGATTCTCAGATTTTTAATTTATATATGGAGTTGAATTTCTAGAAACGTCTTTCACATTGTTCATCAGAATCGTATTTTATATCTTAATACATTTTTAAAAGATTTTTTAAATTATAAAAATTCAGCTGAATTTGGTGTCGACCAGTATCAATGATTGATTTCAGGATTTTTAGTTTGAAAATGGGATTGAAATTCTTGAATTCAATTTCACCATGTATCTCAATTTAATATTTTCTATTTTTGAGAATTTTTGTGGACATTTCTGAATTACTTTATTTTTCGAGTATTTTCGGTGTTTCTTCTATATTAATCCAGTTTGACCGGATATTTTCCTTCTCTCTTTTCTTTCTCTCTTTTTCTTTCCCTCTCCTTTTTTCCTCATTTCTCTTTTTCTTTTCCTTTTTCTTTTTTTCTTTTCCCTATTTTTTTCCACCACACACCCTCCCCGAAATATCTTCTTCCACTCTTTCTCTTCCTCCCAACGCGGGGTTCACCCGAACGCGACCCTTAGCCAGCCCAAACGCGGGGCTGGCAAACATGCAAGTGTCATCCCCCTCTCCCCTTATTAATCTCTCTCTCTCTTTTTCTCTTAACACTCATCATATCTCAATCTCGCTCTCTCACCCTCTCTCTTCTTCTTTTCTTTCCATCTTTCTTTTTCTTTTTTCCCATTTCTTCTTCCCCAACTAGCCGACGCCAGCCTCTTCCCTCCTCTCACAAAATCTCTCTCTTTTCCTCTCTCAAATCCCTTTCTCCATCACTCTAATTTCTTTTCCCCACTCTTTAATCTCTCTCCCCTTCACTATTTCTCTCTCTTCTCTCCATCAAGTAACCACCAGCCACCATCACCAAAATCTGAGGCGGTGGCGGCCCTCTACTCGACCAACCCACCACCAAGCCATACTACCTCCACTTCCTTCTTCCTTTTCCATCAAGATCCACCACCACCACCACCATCTTCTTCCTCCTCCCAATTCTCCACCTCCTCTTCAATTCCCTTACTATCAGACTCCACCTCAAGCTCTTCCTCTCCACCAAAAACCACCACAACCACCACCATTTTCTCATCCACCACCACCAAATCCCAACATCCTTCATCACCACAACCTAAAACCATCAACACCACCTTTCCTCCCCCTCTTCTCCGGTTGGCCGGCGCCACCGTCGCCCACCAGCAGCCGGTACCACCTGGACCATCTCCAGGTCGTGGGCCTCATCCCTTGGGCACTGTGCATGAGCAAGGGGGCATCCCTTCTCTCTTTCTATATTTTCTTTCTTTCTCTCTTCTTTAATTTTCTCTCTCTCCTCTTACCCTTTCTCTCCTTTGACTTTCTCTCTCCTCTCTCTCTTCTCTCTTTATATTATTATATCTAATATATTGAATGAGCATATGCATTGATATTGGAGTTTTCAGGATTTTTACGACGTATTCTGAGGATTTATAGGCGAGTGTTCTCACTTTATTTGGGCACCCCACTTCGATGGGTGTTTTTGTATTTCGCATTGTATTTCTATGGATTACTGTAATTGTATTGTTGTCGGTATACATGTATTTTGTGGACATGTAAATTTGTACAAGTGTTGTGTATTTGTTTCAGTGTGCCGATTGCGTGTAATATCGTAGTTTAATATTGTACATGTATACTGTTGTGTTATTATTCTATTACTATGCTTGGCCGACCCTTCGCGGTCGTTAACCTCCAAGCTTAACCGCTTAGTGTTTCTTTTGCTTGTTATTTATATATGCATGTGTTGTTTGGTACTAAAATCTTCTTCAGGTACTTGCTCAGCCTCCGTGCTTAACTGCTCTGCGGTTTTATAATTAGCCTCCGAACTTAACCACTTTGTAGTTTTATACTATAACCTCCAGTTTTAACCTCTCTGAGGTTCATTAAAATCCTCTGAACTTTCTTTACACTATGCCTGGTAGACAGACCTAGCATCAGCACTTACTACTAATTCCATTCGAGCGTAGTTACTCCATGAACGCGACTTCACCATGTGCGGTGGCATAGAATTCATATGCTCGCTTCGCAATGTGCGTTTAGCTGTGCCACGAGCGGTAATCACACCTAGTGTGATGGCGTCTAGTGTTGTACGTTAGCTTCGCTCCATCTTAGCTTAGCTCTACTTGGATATTCACTTGCTCGCTTGCCTACTTGATAGTTTAATCAATTCTTTTATCGATAGTTGTAAAGAGTTTGAAATGTTTACTTATACTATTTTTCAAAGACTATTGTTTTTCAGTGTTCATACCGATCTCCAGTATCGGTACTATTTCCAATGTTGTGTTATGCGACAGTTGATAACTACTTTGCTTATCACTTGTCATGCTTTCATTTGATGCATTATCACATGACATGTTATCACCTAACACCTGTATGTTAACACCTGACACCTGTATGTTAACACCCGACTCATGATTATCACATTACGAGAATGTAACAATTGACATCCTAATATACTCTAGTACTTTTGTACGTGACTTGCTCCTGCTCATTCTTGTAAACTGATAATTACATAATAAACTATAAGAAAGACAATCTACACTGAGTAAAGGAAACTGATGGACTTGATTTGTGATCTGTTTACAATGGTATTAGGTATGTTGTGCAACTAAAACTTTGATTTTACTTGTGGGCCTCTAGGTGTTCCACAGGGTGTGCTGCTACCCCGACTATTATACCCTTTCCCAGGGCATAAGATAAGACTCTTTACCCCTGGTTCACCTCATGGTAGGTTTCGTATTAGCAACCGAACATCCTGGGTCGTGGTCCTGAGTATGCACGGACCTATTGTAACATAATTCATTGGTTTTCCTTTCAGTTTTCGATAACAACCTCAACTTACTCATATATGGATGTATGCGTGTTGGAACGCTAGGCCCATACCTAGATATATGGGTGCGAAAAGTAATAACAATAGAATACTAATTAATAATTCATCGTGTTATTTTGCAATTCGGGTTGTATAAACTCAGGCTATGGTCACATCAGACATACGGTATATATATGAGGGTTCTCTTGTTTGGATTATTCCTTCAACGTATAGTCTTATGAAGCTGTAATTTAAGCTTATACAGCTGATTTTGCCCGCATTCAGTTTTATCGATGTTATCGATTTTATGTTGTTTTCTTAGTTTAGGAGACAACTCAGGTTGTGTAAACTCAGGATACGGTGACGTGAGGTATGAGGTACACATATGAGGGTTTCCTTTTTTGAATTATTCTTTCGATGTACTGATCTCACAGATCCATAATTTTGGTCTGTACAACTAGTTTTGTCACATTTACTTGATACCTCCTTGCCTGCTCATGTGTGTGGCGCCCCGATCCGGAGGGTACGGAGATGGTGTAAGTTATTTAAATATAACAGAGTATTAAAAAGTAATGTCCACAGGGTATTCACAAAAGTCCAATATCCATGGCTATCCTATTACGGGGTCAATCGGAGTATAATATCAGGAGTAATGTCAGTAACCTCCCTATTTCAGGAGTTCAAGTATACAGGAGTACAGGAGTTCAAGAGTACCATATATCTGATAATAATATAATAATCATGCCAAGTCCCCGTAAAAGTGATAGTCATGAATATGTCATATAATACAAATATCAAGAGTGGTAGTGTCCGGTCAAGGGTCACATTGTCAAGTCAATGTACTTGTACCACATGAAAGCATGTCATATACCGGGTGTCAGGATCAGGTGTCAAGTATGACATATATCGAGTACCGGTGTCTAAATATCAAGTGCCGTGGGACAGGTTTCAAATATCAAGTGCCGGTGTAAATACGAGTACTAGTGTAAATACCAAGTGTCGGAATCATAAATCATATATCAAGTGTAACATGCCAAGTGTCGGTGTAAATACTGAGTACCGGTGTAAATACCGTGTACAACAACATATATTAACTTGCATAACATGATATCATGTACTAAAACTACGGTAGCAAGTGCTAAGCATGTTAAAATATCCACATATCAATTTCATGTTATAAATACAAGAGCGTTTATTTTTAAGTGTATTAAAAAGCACTCGCCTGAACCGGGGTGAAATGCCAGTTAAAAATCCGAGAAATCGGCGATCCGTACGAGCAATCCACTAGCCCATACGTATATATTAAAATATATAAATATAGATATATATATATAAATATTAGAGAGGGAATGAGAGAGGGGAGAGAGGAGAGAGAAAGTTGTAGGAAGGAGAGAGAGAGAGAGAATATGGTATTTTTTGAAAAGGAATATGAATTAAAAGGGGAGGGGTAGGGTTGTAAATATAGGGTAGTAATTTGAGGGAGAGGTGGAGGGTATTTTAGGAAAGTGGGAAATGTTAGTTTTATTTAGGGAAAGAAAAAGAAAAGAAATGAGAAGAAAGAAAGAAAGAATGGAAAGAAGAAAGAAAGAAAGAAAGGAAAAAGAAACATGAGGGGAGGGTGGCCGGCCGACCACCGGCGCCAGCGGCTAGGCGGCGGCAGCGGCGCCGCCGGGAGAGGGGAGGGTGGCGCGCGCAGCCAAGGGGTAGGGGGGAGGTGTTGTTGTGGTGTTGTTGTTGTGGTTGTTGTTGGTGGAGGTGGTGATGGTGGTTGGTGGTAGTGGTGGTTATGGTGGTGGTGGTGATTGGTGGTGTTGGGGAGTTAGAGGAGGAGGAGGAGATGAGATGGGGTGGTTGGAGTGGTGGAATTGGTGGAGATGGTGGTGAATTTTGGAGGAGGAAGGGAGGTGATGGAGGTGGATTTTGTTAAAATTGGAGGTGGTTGGTGGTTGATGGAGGTTGAAGAAGGTGGTGGAGTGGAGAGGAAGTGTGGAGTAGGTGTTAGCTAGCCTAGGGGGTGGTGGTGCGGCGGTGGCTCTGGTGGTGGAGGCGGCGATGGTGTGTTAGAGAATTGGGTTTAGTTTAAGTGTTGGAATTTGGAATGGAAAATGGAAGGGAGAAGGAAGAGTAAAGGATGTTTTAATGGAGAGAAAGGAAAATGGAGATGATGAATGGGGATGGGGGGAGATGGGCTGCTCAGCCCATCATGCCTTGCTCTCCTTGCTGTGGCTGCGTTTGTAGGGCACGGAGGTTTGAGTGTGGGGGAAGAAAAGAAGAGAAGAAAAAGAAAGAAAAAGAAAGGAAAAAGGGAAAATTTCAAGGAAAAGAAAAGAAATAGTAAAAAATAATAAATAAAAATTTATTAAATAATAAAATTAATAAATTATTCTGGGTGTAATAAGTAGAGGAGTGAAGAAGGAAAAAGTAAGAAAAGAAAAGATCGGTAAATAATATTATTATTTTAATAAGGCGAAAATTCGACTGTTTCAGAAACGTTCCGAAAAATTCTAAAAAATAGAAATTATTATTTTAAGATACTAAATGAAATTAGATTCAAGAAATTCAATATAGTTTTTAATTAAATATCCTAGAATCTTCCGGCGATACCGGCCGACACCAGAATCGGTCAAATTTTGATAAATTTAGAAAAATCTCAAAAAATGTTTTTAGATAGAAAATGAAATTCTAAGAAGTAATGCGAAAGCCATTTTTGAAAATTCAATCCCATTTGAAAATTAAAAATCTGGGAATCAGTCAGCGATGCCTACCGATACCGGTTTTGGAGATTTTGCAGAAAAATTCTAAAAAATTTTAGAAAGTCATGAAAAATCTAAAATATTAGAAAACAGTGCCTAAAACTGAAATCGGTCAAATTGGACTAACAAAAAGGTCAAATTGGTCTATCAGTTGGTACCGGGTTCCCGGTCCGGGTCAGGGCTTACTCTAGGTCTGAGAATCCAGATCTGATACACAATAATATAAGTAATCACAACTCAAAAGCAAATACTTAAAGGAAATTGAACAATATGATCGAAAAAAATTTAGGACACGTATCAGGGTACGTATCCCGGGAACGGGGTGCTACAATCTACCCACCTAGCAAAAATTTTATCCTCGAAATTTTTATAAGGAAAGAGATGAACATGGAAATAAAGAATTGATAAGACAAGAGATGAAGTATATGAGAAAATTACCACTCAAAGCTCGAATAGATGCGGGTAACAGTCACGAATGACGTCTTCCCTCTCCCAAGTTGCTTCTCTCGGACTATGTCTGTTCCATGAAACTAGCACCAATGGGATGGTCCGGTTCTTCAGGGTCTTGATACTTCTGTCCATAATAGCCATTGTTTGCTCAGTATATGACAAATCCGGCTGCAACTCCAACTCTGAATAGTCCAACACATGGCTCTCATCCCTGATGTATCTTCTCATCTGTGATACATGGAACACATTGTGCACTCCTTCCAGTGATGGCGGTAGTGCCAATCTGTAGGCCACTTCTCCTACTCGCTCCAATATCTCAAACGGGCCTATATACCTCAGACTCAGCTTCTCATGTGCACCAAATCTGAACACTCCCTTGGTCAGAGATATCTTCAGAAACACATGCTCTCCCACCTGAAACTCCAACGGTCTTCTATTAGAATCTGCCTAACTTTTTGTCTGTCCTGTGCCGCACGAAGGTGCTCTTGGATGGTCCTGATCTTGTCCACTGCCTGTACTATCACATCCGGCCCCAAATGCATTTTCTCACCAACTTCATCCCAACACAATGGTGATCTGCATCTCCTGCCGTATAGGGCTTCAAACGGAGCCATCTTAATGCTCGCCTGATAGCTGTTATTGCAGGAAACTCTGCCAAATGTAGATGGTCTTCCCACGATCCCTTGAAGTCTATCATACAAGCCCTCAACATTTCTTCTAGGATCTGAATGGTCCGTTCGGACTGCCCGTCTGTCTCAGGATGATAAGATGTGCTGAACTTCAGACGGGTCACCAAACTCTCTTGAAGGCTCTCCCAGAAGTGAGATCTGAACCTCGTGTCTCTGTCCAACACGATACTCATAGGAACTCCATGCAGTCGAACAATCTCCCTCAAGTACTTGTCTGCCAGAAGCTCCGTAGATTGTCCCACTCTGAATGGTATGAAATGTGCTAACTTAGTGAGATGGTCAACGACTACCCATACTGCATTGTTCCCCTTTGGACTGTGGGGTAGAGTGGTGATTGTTTTCCATTGATTTGCAAAGGGGAAAACTTACAATAAAAAGAGTTAAGGAGCTAAATTACAAGTATTCTTAAAAAGATTACAAGTAGATCTCCTCAGAGATTCTGGAGAAGTGTGCCGATAGGAGTCTGGTCAGCGCGCGACCACTTTGTCCCTTTGACGATGCGAGCGATGAGATTCCCTTCTCGCCTGGTTTGGGGAATCAGAGAACAGAAGGTTGGTAGAACCCTCTTGTTACTTCTCAAAACCGCCTTCAATTAGGAATTCCTTCTCGCCTGGTTCCGGAGATCCCTTAAAAAGAAAGCATTAGGGTATCAGCACCCTGAATAGAGAAGCAATTCTCTAAAAGTCTCTGAATTCTTATGCGCGCGGTGCGTCGTGAAGAAGTCTCTGCTTGTGGAGTCCTCTCTCTCTCTCTTTGCTGGGGGTCTCTTGTGCGTGTGCGTGGTCCTCCCTCCTTGTGCCCCTGGTGGGCTATTTATAAGGAGAGCAAGGGTATAATTGTCCCTTGAAAATATAGAAATAGATTGAATCAAATCTGTTTAAATCTGGAAAGTAGCCTTGCTGCGAGGCTAGGATCAGCTTCTGCGAAGCTAGAAATGGTAGGTCGGTTGATCCTCTTGATCCGTTTTGATTCTTTCCATATAATTGAAAGATCTCTCCTGATCCTCTTACTCGTTTTAGAAGAGTCAAGAGATTGTGGCAATCAACTATCAAATTTGATCTCAGATTTGATCTTGATTGGATTTGATCTTGATCCCGATTAGATCTGATCTCATCTAAAGATTTGATTGGTCAAAGGTTGACCATAGCAGACCAGCAGCGACGTTGCCCGCTTTGAACTTACAGCGGAGCTGGAGGCAGTATCTGGCGAAGTTAGAAGAAAGCTCTTCGGCGGAGCTAGATGTCGTTTGTGGCGAAGCTACCGCATACCTTTTTGCGCAGTTGCGTGTGGCTTCAGGCGGAGCTAACTCTCTCTGCGGAGTTGTGCTTCAGCAGTTCAGGCGAAGCTATAAGTTAGCTTCCTGGTGGAGCTTTGAATGGCTTCAAGGCGAAGTTGAATGATCTTAGCCCCTTAGGCGAGGCTATCCCTTTGGGCTCATGTGATGCTAAGTGCTAGCATCTTAGACCTGCTGAGGTCTGTTTAGAGACAATCCGGGCTCACTGTCTGCTTGACTGGATCAGTGGAGTCCAAGTTGCTTCCTTGTCCCTCGGAGATGGGTGAAAACTGGTCGTCAGCTTGTCTGTCACTCGTCTTTTGTAACTGTCAACAAGTTTAGACATTGTTCGGGCCAGTAAGAATCTTGTCTTTTTAAGTGTCAACAAGACCCCTTCAAAGTTTTCGAAAGTCTGCAATGGCTCAGACTTCAAAATACTTTGAATTGCTTTGATCGGTGGTATGTGAAGTACGAACGTCGCTATGGTGGTTGAGTTCAGCTTCGCTTTCAATCCTGCTTTGGGATAAGTTTGCCGAAGAATCATGTAGATTCGCGTCTGGGTAGCTTCGCGTCTGGGCTTCCTGGAATAAGTTCGCGTCTGGGTTTCTTTCCCGAGGCCAACTGCTGTGGGTCAATCACGAGAAGGATTACTCCTTTTTTGAAGTCAGAATGACTTCTCTCACATTAATCGAGGGAGATATTCTCCCTTTGTGCATTTCCGAGGGAGGATATTCCCTTTTTCAAGGCGTCTTATTCAAGGCGCCATAAATGCCTTTATGAGGGAGACGCTTCTTCCTTTGCACGGTTCGAAGGGAAACCATTCCTTTTCTCAAGGCGCAACAAATGCCTTAAATGCGCTCGTGCTTCCACGCTTGAGGCGGCAGTGCTCAGGCCATGAGGCCTATAAATAGGACACCTGAGGTCCTCTGAAGAGAAGTGACTTGCTCTTCTTCTCTTCTCTTGGTTGAAAGAGATACTCAGATCTCTGAGCTAGTGGGGATGCCCACTCTGGTTATTACCCGGCCAAGGACCGGTAAGTCTCGATCATTCAGAGACCTTACCAATGAACTTTTAGGGAGTTCATCTCCCTTAGTTTAGCTTTAGCTTTAATCAGCTGCTTCAAGGATTAATTTCCCTTGTTCTCCTTATAAATAGCCCACCAGGGGCACAAGGAGGGAGGACCACGCACACGCGCAAGAGACCCCGGCAAAGAGAGAGAGGACTCCACAAGCAGAGACTTCTTCACGACGCACCGCGCGCACTAGAATTCAGAGACTTTTAGAGAATTGCTTCTCTATTCAGGGTGCTGATACCCTAATGCTTTCTTCTTAAGGGATCTCTGGAACCAGGCGAGAAGGAATTCTTAATTAAAGGCGGTTTTGAGAAGTAATAAGAGGGTTCTACCAACCTTCTGTTCTCTGATTCCCCGAACCAAGCGAGAAGGGAATCTCATCGCTCGCATCGTCAAAGGGACAAAGTGGTCGCGCGCTGACCAGACTCCTATCGGCACACTTCTCCAGAATCTCTGAGGAGATCTACTTGTAATCTTTTTAAGAATACTTATAATTTAGCTCCTCAACTCTTTTATTGTAAGTTTTCCCCTTTGCAAATTAATGGAAAACAAGGTGGCGACTCCGCTGGGGAGATTATTTGTTCCCAGATATGAAAAACACTCCTGAAGCGGTTCATTGTGGAGTTGCTGATGAGGACATCTTTAGCCGGATGCAGAAGCATTCCCAAGGGGATCTAGTTGTGGAAGAAGATGACGGTCCCTATGAAAAAGGCGATGTTCTTCGGAGCTTCCATCACCAGGCTCATCGGCCGATGTCCCGGAAGGCACTGCTGGCTGGCTTCTTGACAGTTTGGCTGAAGAGGTGCGTGGTGCCGTCTTCTTCGGGTGACGTCATTCATCCGATTGTCCTGTTGCCTGCTGTTCGTCTAGTCCATGGTCGTTCTCTGGGACTTCTTCTGGCCATGGTGTGCTGTATTCAGAGAGGCCTTCGTGCCTTAACAGAAGCTTTTTGCAGGCCGCCAACGACGAAGCGTGGAAAGGGGACCATTTCACCCCGCGATGGACCCAATCCCAGGATAGGTCTGCCGTACACTTATTTAATGGCGTGGTTCGCCCTGCACTGTCCCTCTTTGATTGAAGCTGGGGAGGACCCTCCTGAAGGTGTTCGAATGGCGCTTCTCCGCCGATTCGAAGGATGTTCCTGGCAAAAGACTTACGTGGCTGAGGCCCGTAAATTGGTGCGTCGCTATGACGTCTATAGTCTTTTCCGCTGCTTCCCCCATATTCGGGATGCAGGCTATGATGAGGAGTTCAAAGACGCGGGGGAAGGGCAGTCATCGCTGAGCCGGAGAATTTTTGAGTGGCTGGTCAGCATTCGGCCCTCACATTTATTATACCGAAGCGGGGATACCTGCTACTTGGAGCCTTATGTTCCAAGTCGATTTGCTCGACAATTGGGTATGACTAACTATACGTGGGCAACCCAAATCTCAATCTGGCCTTCATTGGGAGCCTCATTGATGGAGCCCGAGCCTGGAGATTCTTCATTGCACGCTGTACCGAGGCGCGGCTGCATATGCCGTTGAGGACTCCTAACCTTCTAACGACCCTGAGCTTCTGCCAGTGGTATGCGACTTCCAACTCTACACCCTCGGATTCACTGTTAACAATTCTGGTGTGAAGTTAATTTCTCAGCGGCTAAAGCGGAAGGTCTCTGAGAAAAGGGAAGGTAAGAGGGTTCGCGTCCCGGGCATAGAAGAATTCGTTGCTGTCGATGACAGCGAAGCCTCGGATGCGGAAAGTCCTCGCTTCGAAGCGAAGACAGGTGCTGGGACTCCTGTAGCTAGTTCTGGTGTGATGGGGACAGCTCCCCCAAGACATGTAGAAGAGGCGGAGGAGGAGGATCCCGACGTTCCTCTTAAATGCAAACGGACAGGTGGGTCTCGTAGGAAGCAGTTGGTGAAGAAGCCCCGTCGCCAAGCTCCTACGGTTGTTGTAGAGGGCGAACCATCTGTGGCGGTTCCTCCTCTTGCCCTATTAGTAGTTGAACCGTCAGTTGCTGAACCGGCGACTGGCGAAGCTACTCCGGACCTGGGTAAAATCAACTCCGTCCTTGTAATATGCCTTATATGTGTTTTAGACAGCTCATCATTCGTTTTGTGATGCAGGAACTGAGGTGGTGACAAGCCCAAGAGTTGGGGCCATCGAAGAACAAGGGGAACATTATGATCCCCTGTTCACTTATAAAGAGGGTGATGAGGCTGGCTATTTTGCCGTCTCAGAAGAATCTGGAGGTAATGCAGCTGACGTTGGTCCTTCGGGCGCCGGGACTTCTAAGGGAAGTTTCGAAACTTCTAGCTCCCTTGGGTGGACCACGGAGGGTTCGGCGAGCGAAGGTGAGCCGGCTGTCCGTGTTGACTCTGTCAAAGATTTTCCGATGGAGCCCGTAGAGACTGATGTGGCCGTCAAGATGATGGAGGCGACATCATCTTTTGGTATCGCTTTGGCTTTTTGACTTTTACTGTTCATTGTGTCCTGCCTAAACACAATCTTGTTGCAGGTGTTCCGCCTCTGGGTGCGTCAACTTCAAGGGAGCCAACCGATCTTCTCGAGGGGTCAAGGGGTGACATGAGCACTTCGACCGCGGCGGATGCTGCTATGTTGGATGCTTTGTATGGTGACCTACCCCCTTATCGGCCTGAGGCATCCAGAGGAACAGAGGTTGAAGGGGCGGTAGTCACGGAGGCAACTTCACTCCCAACTATATCAACGAGTGAGGTGCCATCAGTTTTGCCAGGTGCAGAGCTAAGGGTGATTACAAGTCCTACTTCCCCAACGCTGGTGGTTGAGCCTGCTGTCCAGGAAATGGTCACTAGTCCTACCTCGATTGTGGCTAGTGTACTGGTTTCAATGAGGACTCCGCCAAGATCACCGATGACCTGCCATGCTGCTGCAGCCAGTGTTCCCGCTGTTCCTTCCACGGTAATGTCAACAAGGCCGGTGGAATCTTCTGAGGCTGCCTGTCTGCCAGGAGTGGCCGAGGCTGAAAATGAATTTGTAGCTGAGATAGTCGACAGTTTTTATAAGGGCTTGAAGCGATCCATCGATCTGGTCTTGAAAGGCTCGACTATGTCATTTTCTACATTAAAGGTGGTCCTTTCCCGCAGTATTGAGAGTATCCGGGACTTCAGAGGGGATAACCAGGGCGCTGCATTAGAGCTTCTGGTAGACCAATTGAGAGGGGTGTAGAAGAATGGCGCCATCTCAGCTGTTCGGACCTGGAATCTTCGGTTGATGAGTAGCTTGCGCACCTTATTGCTCAAATGCATGAAGCCCATCTTGCCGCTCAGGAAGCCGCTAAGGCCATTTCTTCGGACTTGAAATCCTTGGAGACAAGGCAAGTAGAGCTTGGGGACGCCATAGATACTTCTAACAGTGCTCTTCTTGACGCTGAAGACAAAATCGAGAAGGCCAAGGAGATGATCAGAAAGGGAAATCTTCTCTTATCTAAGGCTGAACCAGTGCGTCTTGAAGAAATTGCGCGGCTTGAGCAGCTTAAAACTCAGAGTGACGAACTCTCGCGGCAAGGGTTAGCTCAGAGGGTAACCTTGGCCGAGGCCGAGGCTCGCTTGGCCCAGACGGCGAATTTTAATGAGGCTGAGTTGAGGTCACAGGCGCTTGTCAGGGCTGCTAATGATAAGAAGACAAGGTTGGCCTTCCTTGAAGAACGGATCAGATCTTATGACGTACGCTCATAGCTTGTAATATATGTGCCTTCATGTATCCCTTCTTCTTTTTGGAATCAATAAAAGTAATTTTGTTTTGACTCCCTATCGAATCTCCAACTTGTTTTATTCTTTGAATTGTCGCTTCTGAGTTATCTTGCAGCCGTTTGAGAAAATAGTCCTTACCGGACTGAATAATGAGACTTGGCTATCTGCTGGTTCGTAACCAGTTGAGAAGCCACCAAGCTCGAAGTAGTCCTTGTCGGACTGAAAGGGGATACTTATCTTTTGTAAATGTCAACAAGTATCGAGACCTGTCTTTTGTAAATGTCAACAGGCTCAAGGTTGAGACTTGTCTTTTGTAAATGTCAACAAGCTCAAAATTGAGACTTGGCTGTCTGCCAGTTCAAAGGTCGCAATTGTTGGCCCAATGGCCTTCCACTCTAGTTTTGATGATGATCAACTCATGTAGTTATGTTTACTAATATTCTTGTGTTTCTAAGTTTCAGATCATTAACAGGATATTAGTAGGTGATTAGCTTCAACAAGATGATTAGAAGCTATTCATGATGATTCCGGTGCCAAAGCTTAAAGATCATACCTTTGCACTTGGAGAATCACGGAGTTTGGACCGAGTCTACTTGGAGATGAAGATCGTCAAGAAGACTTAGGTATCCTAGTTTAGATTATGAGTTTTAGATCCATTTGTAAAGCTTAGTATAGTTGATATGCTCAAGTGCACAAACACACACGTTTTATGTTTTGATATTTGGTTTTCATGAATAGTTTGATCAAAACAAGTTTTCATGATTTATATGTATAGTAGATGTTTTCTATTTATACATACATGCTTAACTTATAGACAAACTTATTTTGACGTTTCTATTCATGTTTTGGAAAAATCAAAGTTTGATAAAAATACAAGTTTTGTTTATGATAAAATTGGCAAGACACAAAAATGAATTGATATGATTGATATATGTCTTGAAATTTTTATCACAAGTTTGGTTATCAAAGTAAAATGATAAAACAAGTTTTAGAAAGACATGTTTTTAGAAAAATAGTTTTTATTGTGATTAAAACTATTTTTTAGATTTACTGTGAATTTATGGGATTTTTATTGAGTGAAAAGACCTATTTTCAAATCCCGTATCTGTGCAGATCTGCACTGTGCCTGCCAGGCCAGTTCGGTCGACCGGACCGGTCGACCGCACCAAGTGGCCGGTCGACCGGGTCGGTCGACCGATGTGCACAGACGTGCACGCTGGCTACACATTGTAGTCGGTCGACCGGACCGGTCGACCGAGTTGAGAGTTCAACTCTCAGGATGTTTCGGTCGACCGGGCCGGTCGACCGGTAGTGCCCAACGGTCATTTTTCTGACCGTTGGCGGTCGACCGACGCCTGTCAGAGCTGCCAGCTCAGCTCTAACGGCTAGTTTTCTGTTTGGCCTATATAAACTCCATCTCTTTGGGGATTTTGGCCAAGGTTTTTAAGAGAAAAATTTCTGATTTTCTGAAGAGTTTAAAAGAGTTTTAAAAAGAAGTTTTTGGGCTTTATACTTCTAATCTTTATTGTTTTAGGTTTTTGGAAAATCAAAGAAAACTAGGTTTGGGATTTTGATTTGGTATTTCATTTCTATCATATACAAGAGATTTCCCAAGTAGTTTTTCTTTGTTGCTTGTTTCCAAAAACACTTTGAATCCACACTTGAGCTATATCTTCTATCCTAAACTATTTAGGATCTTGTTTTTGTGGAAAAAGAAAAAGGAAAGAGGTTTGTGGTTGAGATATACCACTTGTTGTAAAAAACCTTGATTTCTTGAGTTGCTCCCTCTTTGGTAGAGGTGGAGAGTGTTGTATTGGGTTATTGGTTTGCTCCCTCTTAGGTAGAGGTGGAGTTTGGTTGTGAGCCTCTTCGGTAGAGGTGTGTGGATTGGTTGTTGTATTGGCTACGGGCCTAACCCCTCGGTTGTGAGGAGGTTGTTGTTGAGAGAGGAGTTTGGTACTCCTAGAGTTGTAAGAAATCCTCTTCGGTAGAGGTTCCCTCGGTGGGAGTTGAGATAGTGGAAATCCTACACGGTGGTGTAGGCGGGGATGTAGAGCAAGGTGCTCGAACCTCGAAACAAATCTTGGTGTTTGCGTATTGATCCATTGTCTCTCTAACTCTCTCTCTTATATTTGTGCAAAGCATCATATTCATATCATATCATATTTGCTTGTGTTGTGCATATTTCATATTGCCTTACATTTATCATATTGCTATTCATTCTTATATGCTTGGCTTGATTGTGTGTATTTTATATTGCTTGGATTGCTTGTGTGTGTGTGCCTAACTTATACTCATCCAACAAGAGCTTCACATAGCACCTCAACCCATTTCAAGGGGAATCAAGGGGAGTTAGTCCAGAGCCTCGCAAGGGGAATTCGGCTACACTTGTTGTATTGTATTAGTTTGTGCATAATTTGCATTAGCTTCCGCATTTAGCGCACTTAGTTTGCATTAAGTTTATTAGATTAGCACTTACACCTATTCACCCCCCCTCTAGGTGTTTTCAGCAATGACATAACTGATTGAGACGCTATCAAGCTCAAGGTTGGTGATACTTATCTTTCGTAAATACAATAAGTATCGAGACCTGTCTTTTGTAAATGTCAATAGGCTCAGGGTTGAGACTTGTCTTTTATAAATGTCAACAAGCTCGAAATTGAGACTTGATCGTCTGCCAGGTCAGAGGTCGCAATGACATAACTGATTGAGACGCTACCAAGCTCAAGGTTGGTGATACTTATCTTTTGTAAATGTCAATAAGTATTGAGACCTGTCTTTTGTAAATGTCAACAGGCTCAAGGTTGAGACTTGTCTTTTGTAAATGTCAACAAGCTCGAAATTGAGACTTGGCTATCTGCCAGTTCAGAGGTCGCAATGACATAACTGGTTGAGAAACCACCAAGATCAAGGTTGGTGATACTTATCTTTTGTACATGTCAATAAGTATCGAGACCTATCTTTTGTAAATGTCAACAGGCTCAGGGGTGAGACTTGTCTTTTGTAAATGTCAATAAGCTCGAAATTGAGACTTGGCTATCTGCCAGTTCAGAGGTCGCAATGACATAACTGGTTGAGAAACCACCAAGCTCAAGGTTGGTGATACTTATCTTTTGTAAATGTCAATAAGTATCGAGACCTGTCTTTTGTAAATGTCAACAGGCTCAGGGTTGAGACTTGTCTTTTGTAAATGTCAACAAGCTCGAAATTGAGACTTGGCTGTCTGCCAGTTCAGAGGTCACAATGACATAACTGATTGAGACGCTACCAAGCTCAAGGTTGGTAATACTTATCTTTTGTAAATGTCAATAAGTATCGAGACCTGTCTTTTGTAAATGTCAACAGGCTCAAGGTTGAGACTTGTCTTTTGTAAATGTCAACAAGCTCGAAATTGAGACTTAGCTATCTGCCAGTTCAGAGGTCGCAATGACATATCTGGTTGAAAAACCACCAAGCTCAAGGTTGGTGATACTTATCTTTTATAATGTCAATAAGTATTGAGACCTGTCTTTTGTAAATGTCAACAGGCTCAGGGTTGAGACTTGTCTTTTGTAAATATCAACAAGCTCGAAATTGAGACTTGGCTATCTGCCAGTTCAGAGGTCGCAATGACAGAAACTACCAAGCTCAAGGTTGGTGATACTTATCTTTTGTAAATGTCAATAAATATCGAGACCTGTCTTTTGTAAATGTCAACAGGCTCAGGGTTGAGACTTGTCTTTTGTAAATGTCAACAAGCTCAAAATTGAGACTTGGCTATCTGCCAGTTCAGAGGTCGCAATGACCTAACTGGTTGAGAAACCACCAAGCTCAAGGTTGGTGATACTTATCTTTTATAAATGTCAATAAGTATCGAGACCTGTCTTTTGTAAATGTCAACAGGCTCAGGGTTGAGACTTGTCTTTTGTAAATGTCAACAAGCTCGAAATTGAGACTTGGCTATCTGCCAGTTCAGAGGTCGCAATGACATAACTGGTTGAGAAACCACCAAGCTCAAGGTTGTAATGGAATTTGGGAAAAGGTCTCGTTTTCACGGGGAGAAACGAGGAAATCACTGTCATAGGTTTAGTATTAACGTAACAGCGAAATGGAGAGATTTGTATATGTGGCCTTACCATTCTATGGGTGAGAATTGGTAAGTGATTTTGGAGGTCTCGTTTTCACGGGGAGAAACGAGGGAATCACTGTCATAGGTTTAATGTTAACGTAACAGCGAAATGCATATGTGGTCTTACCATTCTATGGATGAGAATTGGTAAGTGATTTTGGAGATGGAATCAAATGAGAATAGGTCCCTAAGGATTTTTAGCAAATCCCCAGCTGTCGACGGGTTTGATATGCCTTTACCAACTATCGTTTGAGTTGGACTAGCCATGTTATTCCCCTCAGCATGATGAGTTATCGAGGACTTATGTTGGGCTTGAAGGCTAACATTTTCCTCTATCCTTAACCGTTAAAGCTGTTGGATCATTTAGTTAGCGTATGTGTAATCTTGATTCTCCTTTGGGACAACCAGTGTATGACCAGGTTCCTACTGGTTTATGGTTGTATGATCTCGCTTGGAGGAAGAGAAAGGCTCTCTTTGCATGTACCTTGGATATGAAGATCTTGATCAGAGGTGTAATGTTAACTTGATCATGAGAAGGATCCGTTATCAGGGGTAATACTTCTTTAAGAACTTGCCATTGATCGGCATCATGAGTAAGTCGCCGTCTGAAGTCATAAGGCGGTATGCTCCGTTTGAATAGACTGTTTCTATTACAAACGATCCTTCCCATTTAGGCTGAAATTTGCCTTTGGTCTTGTGCGTCATAATCATCGGTCGTCTGACGGCTAAAACCAAATCTCCTTTCTGAAAGACTCTTTGTTTGACCTTCTTATTAAAGGCTTTTGAGATTCGAGCTTGATACAACTTGATGTGTTGCTGAGCTTGGAGCCGCTTCTCATCTAGGACTTCGAGCTCTTGAAGGCGCAACCGATCATTGTCCTCTGATGTGATCTTTGTCGTTACAGCAACTCGTAATGACGGCGTCTGAATTTCCAACAGGATGACTGCTTCGCACCCATACACTAGAGAAAAAGGCGTGTTGCCTGTCGGGGTTCGAACCGTGGTTCGGTATGCCCAAAGACATTCACTAAGCTTTTCGTCCCAATCTCGCTTATTCGAGGAGACGAACTTCTTGAGTAGCTTGATGATCGTTTGTTGAATGCCTCCGCCAAGCCATTAGCGGCGGGATTATAGGACCATATTCTGAATTCGGTATTTATCGCAGAACCGATAGAATAGCTGGCTTATGAATTGGGTACCGTTATCATGGATGATCCGCCTAGGAACACCAAATCGATGGATGACATGGTGTTTGATGAAATTAACCACGTTAGAGGTTTTGACTTCAACCAGTGGTATAGCCTCTGCTCACTTTGAAAAGTAGTCGGTTATTGCCAGGATAAACCGGTGACCTCTTGTCGAAGAGGGGCTGATTGGCCCGATGACATCGATTCCCCATGCTTCAAATGGCCATGAAGCAACTGTTGGGTGGAGCAACTCTGGAGGCTGGTGTATGAAGTCCGCATGAATCTGGCACGCTTTACACCTCTGTGCATATTGGATGGCATCGGCTATCATGGTTGGCCAATAATATCCAAGCCTATGCAATCTGTCTTTAAGTTTTGGACCTGGCTGATGAGCTCCGCAAATGCCGTCATGTGCTTCTTTAAGCACTTCCTGTGCCTCTGAATTGGAAAGGCAACGGAGGACAACACCGTCATATGAACGACGGTAAAGTGTCTTCAAAGTTGGATCATAGTAGAAATGGAAAGACCTTCGTCTGATAGATGCCGCCTCTTTAGGATTGTCTGGCAGCAGACCATGTAGAGCATAGTCGATGAGAGGAAATCGTCAATCTCTCGGGTCAAGATCCGTCGAGACATTATAGACTTCTCGGGTTTTTAACATATGCTTAGAGCATACAAGGTGTCGAGTTGCCATTGTGAGGTGATACTCGGTATCAACTAGCAAGGCTAGTGTTGTTGCTAATGCAGCAAGAGCGTCCGCCTTGGTATTCTAAGATCGAGACACGTGCCCGACGTAGAAACCTTCGAACAGATTAGCCAATTCGATGGCTGTATGGTAATAAGGCACCAAGTCTTCATGACGAACCTCATATTCGCCTTTAACCTGATTGATAATCAACTTTGAATCGCCATAAGCTTCAAGGTAGCGTACCCCCATTCCATGGGCGAGCTGAAGACCAATGAGCAGAGCATTATATTCCGCTACATTGTTGGAGCATGATTTCGTCAGAGAGAATGCTCTAGGAAGGACATGATTCTGTGGGGAGATAAACACAACTCCCACGCCGGCAATGATCTTGCCCTTAGGGCCTATTCGTGATGCTCCATCAAAGAACATCTGCCACACTTCCTCTTCCGAGGTTATATTAGACTCGAAGACTTTATCTGGAATATCTTCATGAAGTTTTGAGTTTCTGAGACTGGATGAGCAGCCAAGAACTCTGCGAGGGCCTGGCCTTTAAACGCCTTCTGAGGGATAAAGATCATGTCGTATTGAGACAAAAGGAGTGCCCATTTAGCTAATCTTGAATTCAATGATCCCGGCTTCGTCATGAGAAGACGCAAAGGATTTACTCTGGAGATGACATGTATGGTTTGGCCGACCAAATAAGGTCGCGTCTTCTGAACGGCAAATACAAGAGCTAAACACTCTTTCTCGACAGGATTGTAGCGAGATTCTGCTCCTATCAGAGTCCTGCTCAGATAATAAATGGCCTGTTCATGACCATTATCGTCCTTTTGAGCAAGGAGGGCGCCAAGAGAATGGTCCATAGCTTTCCCATAAAGCAAGAATGGTTTCCCTGATGTGGGGGCCACTAAGACAGGAGGTTTTGTAAGATATGTCTTGATATCCTCATAAGCTTTCTGACAAGCTTGATCCCATACGAAGGAAGCACCCTTTTTCATGAGTCGGGTGAACGATTGACAGCGGCCTGAGAGATTTGCGATGAATCTTCTAATATAAGCCAGTCTACCTTGCAAGCCTCTGAGCTCTTTGAGATTCCTTGGTGGATGCATGCTCTGAATGGTTTTGACTTTGTCTGGATCAAGATGAATCCCTTTTGATGTAACAATAAACCCAAGGAATTGCCACTTGACACTCCCAAGAAGGATTTCGTCGGATTCATTTTCAGTTGATGAACCCGCGTTATGTCGAACATCGTTCTCAAATCATGAAGATGGTCATCTTTACTGCGGCTTTTGACAGCAATATCGTCGACATAGCATTCTACCGTTTTTCAGAGATGATCGCGGAAGATTGTACTCATTGCCCGCTAATAGGTTGCTCCGGCGTTCTTTAGCCCGAAGGGCATCACGGTATAGCAGTATACCCCAAGGGTGCTCGGAACGAAGTATGCTTCTCATCATCGGGGTACATTTTAATCTGATTGTACCCTGAAAAGCCGTCCATGAAAGACATTCTTTCGAATCAATATGTGTTGTCAATCATGACATCGGTGATGGGCAGTGAAAATTCGTCTTTAGGACAAGCCGTATTGAGATCACGGTAGTCGATGCAGATCCGTATTTTTCCATTCTTCTTGAGGACTGGAACGATTTTAGCAACCCAGTCTGGATGTTGTTCCTCCCAAATGAAGCCACATGCAATGAGCTTATGGACTTCAGCTTCAATAGCTTCCATAATATTTGGACGAAACCGACGTTGTTGCTGCTTGATTGGCTTGGCGTCGGGCTTGATATTCAGACGGTGCATGGCTACTTGCGGATCGAGTCTGGGCATATCTTCGTAGTTCCATGCGAAGACGTCTATATACTCTTTTACGAGTATTATCAATTCTTCCTTTTCTGTGAGTGATAAGCTTTCACTTATAAAGATGGGCTTAGGGTGGTCTTGACTACCCAAGTTGACCTGCGTCACCTTGTCTTCAGTAGGTGGTTCGCGCAGTTCGAATCTTTTTTCTATTGGAGATCTAATTGCTGGGCCCATGGTTCCTCATTGGTAGCTTCTGCAGGCTCCAATTGACTGCTCGAAATCATATTAACGGTGAGGTTTTCGAACATCATTCCCACACTAACATCTGAGTCCCACTCGGAGGATGAGGCTGAATGTGATGGAATTGGTTCATCGTCTGTGAATTGAACCGTTGCTGACGATGTGGGTGTAACGTATCCTAACCCCCTGCGTGTATTATCGTAGTAGTTTGCAGGTTTTCCTTTGGCACAAAGTTACGCAGCAAACTACGCCTTCCTTTTCCAAAATTCAAGCCTTCTCCATGCTTTAGGTCGTATCCCATTTTCTTCATAATATGGCGTGCTGGTTGCGCGTAATGGAAGAATTGTGGAGTGTCTGAGTCTGAACTTGAGTCTGCGGCCATGGGTCCCCGGGTTGGGTTTTACCGAAAATTATCGGTAACTGACCTTTTTGGATGGCGGGATCACCAAAACGGCCCCCTCTGCAGATTCCATGGGCGTGCTGGACGCACTTGGTTATATAAAGGCATGTGCAGAGGGCTATCCGTAATGGATTCAAACAACCCAATACTCGTAGGATAATCGAAAGAAATATTATCATTAATTACCCATTCACCTTCATCTTCAGAAGGAGTATTACATTGGGGATTATTAAGACATGCTATAATTGATTCACCAATAAAAATAGCTGGCATGTCTGCTTCAGACTCCGAATCCGCCTCATTGCCACTATCATCATCGTCCGGCAATGGTTCTTTGGGTGTTTCACCAGCCTCTTGATACAGGAGAGCGTCAGTAAAGTAATTTTTCACCCCTTTGAAAGGTTGCTTTTCAGCAAAGACAGTTCGTACTGTCGCGTCATCTTCAACATATTTGAAGCACTGATGCAGAGTGGAGGGAATGATCCAGTTGGCGTGGATCCATGGTCGTCCTAGCAGCAGGTTATATGATGTGTCAGCGTAAATGACATAGCACGTCACTTCGATTTTAGGCTCCTGATTCGGCAACGGAGTCGAATTTTCCCAAGTGGATGACTACTCCCGGCATTGAAACCGTATATTGTAGTAGTGGTTGCGGACAACCTATACAGCGGTATACTGAGGAAGTAAAGTAACCTTTTGGGGATGATGCTGAGTGCGGACCCCGGGTCGACTTGTACTCTTTCAATGCATGTTGAACCGATATATCCAGTGTAGTACAGAGGTCGATCGTGCTTGTTGTCTTTGAGAAGCATGTCTTCCGCTGTGAAGGTAATAGCCGGTACTTTTGATTGCACATGATGGCATTCAGGGCACGGAGAGTGGGCGTCATCTTTGGGGATTTCTGGTATGTACGTCAGGAATGATTCTGAATTAGCCAGGGCATCCCTGAGTGCTTCTCTTATCTCTTTTGAGAGACGAAGGAGCTCGTGTATGGTAATACGGGCTGAGATATTAGCCAATTGGGCCAATATGTCGAAACGAAAGGGTGTGTCAAGCCCTGGGCTGAAGGCTTCTTCAGGACATGGTCGAACCGGACTTCCTTAGACTTCTCCTTTCCCTTGGTTGGGGTGGAAGCAGGTGCTGGTACTTGTACTAACGTCGTCTGCTGTTGTATCTCGTCAGTCGCCTTCTCATACTGCTTTAAATATGATTTTTCGGATCGAGTACCCGTCGGCTGAGGTACATCGGCCTGCGCTGCGCAAGCGTGCTTTTCTCCTTCAGAGTCACTGAGGGAAGCTGACGTAAGATTATCGTCGTCTGGCAGGATGGAGATGACATTGCAAGATTTGCCCTTTGACTTGGGCCTCTTTGAATAGCACTGCACGTCTTGGACGAGGTCTGGGTGTATCCACATGACTTCCCCTGTCTCCAATGTCAAGGGAACAAGACCTTTATTATCCTGAGCTTTAGCCGCAGGATGCTTGACTTCCAGTCATGGCGCAGGGACTGGATAAGTCCCGTCAGGAACTGTGACCTTTGGGGTTTTGCCGAACTCGAGGGTCACCATATTGGCAGTGACTTTCTTCTGCTCTGACTTCAGTGTCAGGACCCCTGCGTCGATCAAGGCTTGAATTCTATCCTTGAGGACATAGCACTTGTCGGTAGGATAGTGAATCATCCTGTGATAAAGACAGTATTTGGGGTCATTTGTGTGTCCTATTTCATTGGGACACCGAACCTCTGACAGCTTCATTTTATTCCCTTTGTGGAGTAAATGGAATATTGTGACCACCTGATCATCTCTAAAGGAATACTGTTTTGGAGGGAACTTAGACTCTTGATTATTAGAGCTGCTCTTCTTGGCTTTCAACTGCACGTCCCCGGATAATTCTACGGACATAGTCTCTTTTCCTTTAGCTTGAGAAGACTGGGCTATGTCGCTACGTCCTTTGTTGTTCATACCCTGTTTGCCTTTAGGGGTAGAGGGTTCGAACTTTTTAGCTGACTTTTCGGCTATCTCAGCTTGTTCGACCAGTTCTTTCCAGGTATGGGCTTTGACAGCCCCCATGCGAACTTCTATCTGGTCCTAGAAGTTGTGCCTGCACGTCTGTAAGAGCATGGGTAATGGTATCCCTGCTGAGCACATCAAAGATAGGTTTCTGAACCGCTCAATGTAGTCACGGACAAATTCGCCCTTTTTCTGCATGGTGGAGAGGAGCTTGTCCATGGTTACCTCGGTATCGTCCTCATAGAAACGAGAGAGGAATCGGGTTTTCAGGTCGATCCAGGAATTGACAGAGCCCGGAGGGAGACTTCGGAACCAGTCAAATGCCACCCCCTTTAAGGTGCCAATGAACAATCTAGCCATGATGGCATCATTGCCTATAACATTACCGGTCTGAGATCGGAAATAGTAGATGTGCTGATTTGGTGAACTCTTTCCATCATAGGTATGCAATGTGGTGGTTTAAACTTCTGTGGGTATGGCACTGAATCCCACTCCAACGGGTAAGGACGGACTGTCCCCACTTTCTTTAATTCATCCCTCTGAGCTAGGGATGCGATTTGAGCTTGAAGGCCCTTAAGGACTTCAGCGTCTAAGGAAGACCCCTCCTTGGACTTCTCCGTCTTCGGTTGGTCATTGCTAAGATGTTCTTCCTCATCATGGTTACTTCCGGTATCATTGTTATTCCGGTTATTGAGGAGTTGAGCGAGCATCTGTGAATGTTGTCCAGAGTTTCTTGCTGAGTTTTGAAAGTTTGCTCCTGAGCTTCCAAACGTCGACGAAGGTCATCATTACCATTATCAGCCATGTTTACTGATGCTCTGTCTGTTCGCACCGAGCTGACTGTCGCCGAAGAAGCATACCGCTGTCTTCATCTTCTTCATCAGATGACTGGACTGATCTTCTTCTTGGTTCTGGTGAGGCTACTGTCGTTGAGGAAGAAGGCTATTCATATCTGTAGGGTATCGCCACCCTAGATCTGGTGTTTCGGAAAACACCTCTTCATGCACCAAGACTTCGCCTAAGCCTGGGCTGTAATCTGGATCTGGGGAGCTGTAGGGAGTATCGTCGGATACTTATCTGCCCCTGCGCAGCTCTTGTCCTCTCCCGGTCATGTTGACGGATGCGGAGGGTAGGTCTCGCGAGACGCTCCTTTTATAATATTTCACTGGGGCTTGTACCGATAGCCGATCAAAAACTGATCGTCGGCCTGGAGAAGTGGCGAGACTTGGCCCAGTCGGCAATGGACTGAGTGGACGGTTACCAGCTGACATCTCACTTGTTGACAACAGGGGGAAGTAGTTTGAAAAGGTACCGACTTTTGTTTGTTCGTCAAGAATTCCCGCAAGTCAGACCAGTTGGGCCTAAACGATCCAGCGCAGAGGTTCTTTTGGATCGCGCATAGGACGATGTCCTGCTCCTTTTATCGCCGCAGAGGGGATTAGCACAGAGTAGTGCTTGAGTTCTAGTTTCGCGGCTAGGAACCTTGGGAGTGCCCTTGGGTGCTGAAGCTGCATAACGTTGTCAACACTCAGGGAACTTCCCTTAACTCCGCCACAAAGCGTGAGCTTAGCGCTTGACGAACCGGAGGGCGGAGCACGCTGTGGTGCTTTGACTTGGGCTTTGCGGGTATGGATGCCGCGCGTACGTCGTGGTACAGTAGCTTCGCTCGTGAGAACGAGGCTGGCGCGAGGCGCTACTGATCTTGAATTGGGCGAAGGTATTGTCGCTCTTGTATCTTCGCGACTAGCAGCATTGTTGGAGCAGGCAGACATCTTGCCTTTTTCTTCGCGCGAGAGACGCACTTCTGGCGTAGCTACGCCTGAGGCTTTGCCCAGAGCCTTCTTTTTTGGCCTCCACATCTGCTTTGACAAGGGATACTTAGGTTCGCAAGGAACCTGACAAGCCACACGCGAGGCTGAAAGGTGTTGGCAGAATTTTGCTTCTGATTTCTGTTCTGAAACCTTAGCCGTGGAGACCTTCCTATGCTTCCGTGCATGAAGCATTAGACCACCCCAGAGAGGACTTCTTCAAATTTTCCCTGGTCGAAGTGAATGACAAGGTTCTCGAAAGTGAAGGACTTGGACTGCGGGCGTGCTTCCTTGTTGCGCCAGAGAACCGCAGTAGGCTCACAGATAGCCTTATCCGTCTCCGCAGAGACTTTCCTTGAAGATTTAGCCAGAGAGGCTCCGGCTGCACCGGCTTTTCTGAATTCAGAGTTAGACCCGCAGGTCTGTTCGTCGCATTGCGACACTTGATTCTCAGTAGTGGAAATTCATTCCCCAGCGGAGTCGCCACCTTGTTTCCATTGATTTGCAAAGGGGAAAACTTACAATAAAAAGAGTTGAGGAGCTAAATTACAAGTATTCTTAAAAAGATTACAAGTAGATCTCCTCAGAAATTTTGGAGAAGTGTGCCGATAGGAGTCTGGTCAGCGCGCGACCACTTTGTCCCTTTGACGATGCGAGCGATGAGATTCCCTTCTCGCCTGGTTCGGGGAATCAGAGAACAGAAGGTTGGTAGAACCGTCTTGTTACTTCTCAAAACCGCTTTCAATTAGGAATTCCTTCTCGCCTGGTTCCGGAGATCCCTTAAGAAGAAAGCATTAGGGTATCAGCACCCTGAATAGAGAAGCAATTCTCTATAATTCTCTGAATTCTTGTGCGCGCGGTGCATCGTGAAGAAGTCTCTGCTTGTGGAGTCCTCTCTCTCTTTGTCGAGGGTCTCTTGCGCGTGTGCGTGGTCTTCCCTCCTTGTGCCCCTGGTGGGCTATTTATAAGGAGAGCAAGGGTATAATTGTCCCTTGAAAATATAGAAACAGATTGAATCAATTCTGTTTAAATCTGGAAAGTAGCCTTGCTGCGAGGCTAGGATCAGCTTCTGCGAAGCTAGAAATGGCAGGTCGGTTGATCCTCTTGATTCGTTTTGATTCTTTCCATATAATTGAAAGATCTCTTCTGATCCTCTTACTCGTTTTAGAAGAGTCAAGAGATTGTGGCAATCAACTGTCAAATTTAATCTCAGATTTGATCTTGATTGGATTTGATCTTGATCCCGATTAGATCTGATCTCATCTGGATTTGATTAGTCAAAGGTTGACCTAGCAAACCAGCAGCGGCGTTGCCCGCTTCGAACTTACAGCGGAGCTGGAGGCAGTATCTGGCAAAGTTAGAAGAAAGCTCTTCGGCGGAGCTAGATGTCGTCTGTGGCGAAGCTACCGCATACCCTTTCTGCGCAGTTGCGTGTGGCTTCAGGCGGAGCTAACTCTCTCAGCGGAGTTATGCTTCAGCAGTTTAGGCGAAGTTATAAGTTAGCTTCCTGGCAGAGCTTTGAATGGCTTCAAGGCGAAGTTGGATGATCTTAGCCCCTTAGGCGAGGCTATCCCTTTGGGCTCATGTGATGCTAAGTGCTAGCATCTTAGACCTGTTGAGGTCTGTTTAGAGACAATCCGGGCTCACTGTCTGCTTGACTGGATCAGTGGAGTCCAAGTTGCTTCCTTGTCCCTCGGAGATGGGTGAAAACTGGTCGTCAGCTTGTCTGTCACTCGTCTTTTGTAAATGTCAACAAGTTTAGATATTGTTCGGGCCAGTGAGAATCTTGTCTTTTTTAAGTGTCAACAGTGACAATATCCATAGTAACATGCTCCCACTTCCATTCTGGTATTGGCAAAGGCTGTAGTAATCCAGCTGATCTCTGGTGTTCAGCCTTCACTTGTGACACACTAGACACTTTGCCACATATTGTGCGATCTCTCTCTTTATCGCATTCCACCAGAAATGTTGCTTCAGATCCTGATACATCTTAGTTCCTCTAGGGTGTATAGAGTAAGCTGAGCTGTGGGCCTCAGCTAAGATCTTCTGTTTAATCTCTGCCTGAGGCACACAAATTCTGCCCCTGAAATAGAGTGCACCATCAGTTTGTATGCAAACATCCGACCTCAGTCCTGCTTTCATTTGCTCTCTGAACTTCAGCAATCTGAGATTTTCTTTTTGAGCTTCTCTGATCTCTTCAATCAGTGTTGGCAAAATCTGAAATGCCATCAACTGCACGGATCCACTGGCCCTTCGAATCACCATCAAGTTCAGCCGCCTCATCTCCTTGAGTAGCTCCTCTTGCTGAGTGAGCAACATAACCATGTTCGCTTCAGGTCTTCTACTCAGGGCAACTGGCACAACATTAGCCTTGCCAGGATGGTACTGCAGATCTATATCATAATCTGCCATCAACTCAAGCCATCGCCTCTGCCTCATATTCAACTCCTTCTGAGTGAAAATGTACTTCAAGCTCTTGTGATCAGTGTAAATCAACACTCGGTCACCAAGCAGGTAATGCCTCCATATCTTCAACGCAAAGATTACAGCTGCCAGCTCTAGATCATGCGTTGGGTAGTTCTTCTCATGAGGCTTTAATTGCCTGAATGCATAAGCTACCACATGTCCATGCTGCATTAATACGCATCCAAGAGCCTTCCCTGAAGCATCACTGTACACAACCATTCCTCCTGTCCCTGAGGGTGTCTTCAAGATTGGAGCTGAAATCAACTTGTTCTTCAATCCTCAAAAGCAGACGCACAATCCTCAGTCCATAAGTACTTCTCTCCCTTCCTGGTAAGCTTGGTCAAAGGAGCTGCAATCTTTGAGAAGTCATGCACGAACCTTCGATAATATCCAGCTAGTCTGATGAAGCTCCTGATCTCTGTCACGGACTTCAGAGTCGGCCAATCCTTCACTGCCTGAATCTTGCTGGGATCCACTAAGATTCCTTCCTTAGAAACAACATGGCCCAAGAATGCTATACTCTCCAGCTAGAACTCACACTTGCTAAGTTTGGCATGAAGCTGCTCAAGTCGGAGCGTTTGTAACACAACTCTCAGATGCTCCGCGTGCTCCTCTTCATTCTTGGAATAGACCAAAATATCATCAATGAACACCAACACAAACTTATCCAAATAGGGTCAGAAGTTCTATTTATCAAGTCCATAAAGACTGTTGGGGCATTTGTAATTACAAAGGGCATAACTAAGAACTCGTAATGACTATAGCGAGTCCTAAATGTCATCTTCTGGATGTCTTCCTTCTTCACCTTCAACTGATGGTACCCCGACTGCAGATCTAACTTCGAGAACACTTGGGCCCCATGAAGTTGATCAAATAGATCATCAATCCTTGGCAAAGGGTACTTGTTCTTGATGGTGACTTTGTTCAACTCTCTGTAATTAATACACAACCTCTTGCCACCATCCTTCTTATTTGCCAACAACACTGGTGCTCTCCAAGGTGAAGTACTTGGCCTAATCAGACCCTTGCTCGAATACTCCAGCAGCTGCTCCTTCAATATAGCCAATTCAGTTGGTGCCATCCGGTACTGTGCTTTAGAGATGGGAGTCGCTCCTAGAATAAGGTCAATAAAGAACTCCACAACTCTGTCAGGTGAAAGTCCTGATATCTCCTCAAATACATTCAGGAATTCATTCCATACTAATACCGTCTTCATCTTATCTTCTGCAGTGGCACAATCCAGTTGATCCTCCTTCCTGTGGGGCTTGCATTCTCCAAAGAACTGAAACTCCAGTTGGTGTGGAATCCTGAAGATCACCTTCTTGTTCCGACAGTCGATCACCGCATGTTACTTGCTGAGCCAAGTCATGCCTAGGATCACATCGTACCCTTCAGTGTCCAGTACGAACATGTCGGCTTCTAACTTCCTACCACATAACTCCACAGTGCACGCCTTGCAAATCTTGTAGTAATGACTACCCCATTTCCCATACTAATTTCCCACTAGTCACCAATACATACTAGGGGTATAGAATGCAAGGCAATAAATCTACTGGATATGAAGCAATGTGATGCACCAGAGTCAAAGAGTGATAAGACTGGAACTGAGTGGACCAAGATTGTACCTGCCACTACTTCTCCAGATGCCTCAGCTTCCTCTGCTGTCAAGTTGTAGGCCTGGCCTCTCTCACAGCCTATCCAATCCTGGGTCCCCTTTGAGCTGACCCAGAGTCCGACGCTGGGGAGGAAGTGGAGCTCCTCTGCCTACTGGTCCTAGATTCCTCCTCATCGGTAGTGCTGAAAATGCTAGGGTAGCTGCTCGAGCTGGAGGTGCTGGTGGTGCCACTCGAGCTGGAAGTGCTGCTGGTATTGGGGCTGCATTCCAGGTCTTCTTGAATGGATACTCTCCTACTGAATGGTTGCCGGATCCGCATGCCAAACACAGTCCATTGGCCATATGGTAGTCCCGCTGATTATGCCCAGGCTTCTGACAATACCCACACATAAGCTGCTGAGAAAGAGGCTGGAATGGCCGCTTGGCTACTGGGATACCAAAAGATCTGACTGGATTCCCTCTGTGCACCTGCTGGAATTGGCGCTTCATAGGCTTGTGTTGCTCAACTCTCCCCTTCTTCTCCAATCCCTGCTCCACATCATGAGCAATAGAAAGAACTTGAGAGTGTGTCTTCAGATGGTAGGGTATAAGCAACATCCGGATATTTACCCTCAACCTTGCTGAAACCTGCTAGCCCTCTTCTCCTCGTCGGCTACCATATACAATGCAAACCGACTAAGTCTCAGGAATTCAGCAGCATACTTATCTACCGATCGATTCCACTGCTGTAGCTTGATAAACTGCTCCTCCATCTCCTTCTAAGCTGTTGAGGGGAAAACCTCTCATAGAAGCCCTTCGAGAACTGGTCCCAAGAGATGGGCTTCTCCAGCCTCGCCTCTTCAGCTAGCCACCTGGTCCTCGCCATATCCTTCAGCTAGATCTTGGCCACTTCCACCTGGTTCTCACCAGGAATTCTGGCCGCCTTCAGAAGGTCAGTCATGTCGATCAACCACTGCTCTGCATCCAGGGGCTTCTCCGTGCTTCAGAAGGTTGTGAAGAGTTTGAAATCTTTACTTATACTGTTTTTCAAAGAGTATATTATTTTTCAATGTTCATATCGATCACAGTATCGGTACTATTTTTCAGTATTATATTATGTAATAGTTAATAATTGTTTTTCTTATCACTTGTAATGCTTTCACTTGATGTGTTATTACCTGATATGTTATCACCTGACACATGTATGTTAACACCTGACATTTGCAATGTTAATACTTGACTCATGATTATCACATTACGTGAATGTAACAATTGATATCCTAATATACTCTAGTACTCATGTATCTAACTTGCTCCTGCTCATTTTTTGATCGTATTTTTTAATTTTCACCATATTTTTTATTTTATGATTATTTATATTATTATTTGGTATCAGATCTGGATCCTAGACTCAGAGTTAGCTCAAGTCTGAACCCAAGACCCGATTCCAGTGTACTACTTGATTTGACATTTTTGATAGTCAGATTTGACCAGTTTTAGTTTTAAATACTATTTTTTTCAATATTTAGATTTTTCATGATTTTCTGAAATTTTCTGAATTATTCTGCAAAATCTTCAAAACCAGTATCAACAGGTGTCGCCGATCGATTCTCAGATTTTTAATTTATATATGGAGTTGAATTTCTGGAAACTTCTTTCACATTGTTCATCAGAATTGTATTTTCTAACTTAATGCATTTTGAAGATTTTTTAAATTTATAAAAATTCAGCTGAATTTGTTGTCGACCAGTATCAATGATTGATTCCAGGATTTTTAGTTTGAAAATGGGATTGAAATTCTTGAATTCAATTTCATCATGTATCTAAATTTAATATTTTCTATTTTTGAGAATTTTGTGGACATTTCTGAATTACTTTATTTTTCAAGTATTTTTGGTGTTTCTTCTGTATTTTCCCGAATCCGAATTTGACCGGATATTTTCCTTCTCTCTTTTCTTTTCTCTCTTTTCTTTCCCTCTCCTTTTTCCTCATTTCTTTTTCTTTTCCTTTTTCCTTTTTTTCTTTTCCTATTTTTTCCACCACACACGCTTCCCGAAATATCTTCTTCCACTCTTTCTCATCCTCCCAACGTGGAGTTCACCCGAACGCGTCTCCCAGCCAGCAAAGACGCGGGGCTGGTAAACATGCAAGGGTTATCCCCGTCTCCCTCTATTAATCTCTCTCTTTCTCTTAACACTCACCATATCTTAATCTCTCTCTCACCCTCTCTCTTCTTCTTTTCTTTCCATCTTTCTTTTCTTTTTTTTCCCTTTCTTCTTCCCTAACTAGCCGACGCCAGCCTCCTCCCTCCTCTCATAAAATCTCTCTCTTTTCCTCTCTCACATCCCTTTCTCCATCCCTCTAATTTCTTTTCCCCACTCTCTAATCTCTCTCCTTTTTACTATTTCTCTCTCTTTTCTCCATCAAGTAACCACCAGCCACCATCATCAAAATTCGAGGCTGGTGGTGGCCCTCTACTCCGACCAACCCACCACCAAGCCATACTACCTCCACTTCCTTCGTCCTTTTCCATCAAGATCCACACTACCACCATCTTCTTCCTCCTCCTAATTCTCCACCTCCTCTTCAATTCCTTACTATCAGGCTCCTCCACCTCTCCTCCCCCTCTTCTCGGTTGGCCGGTGCCACCGTCGCCCACCAGCGGCCGGTACTGCCTGGGCCATCTCCAGGTCGTGGGCCTCATCCCTTGGGCACTGTGCGTGAGCAAGGGGCATCCCTTCTCTTTCTCTATTTTCTTTCTTTCTCTCTTCTTTAATTTTCTCTCTCTCCTCTTACCCTCTCTCTCCTTTGACTTTCTCTCTCCTCTCTCTCTCCTCTCTTTATATTATTATATCTAATATATTGAATGCGCACATGCGTTGATATTGGAGTTTTCAGGATTTTTATGACGTATTCTGAGGATTTATATGCGAGTGTTCTCACTTTATTTGGGCACCCTGATTAATCTCTAATTTTGCATAATTTTCATCACATTCTCATATTTATTTCATGTAAAATTTTGCTAATAAAACCTTACTTGCTTGATCCTAGGTCCATTGTATACAAATGAAGAAGAAGACCTAAATCATCATTTAATTGGTGATTAAAAGCTTACCAAGTAGCCATTGACTTTAGAGTGAAGATTTTGTCAGCCCAGGGCATCAAATCACAAATCCAAAGATCAAGTGGATAGGGGACAGACTGGGTGACGCACTGCCGTGGAAACGCGGCCCTAGTCGCGTTTCCACGGCCCTATGGGCGCGCGCGCGCCCGGGCTTCGGGGCATGGGTCACCCCCTGGCCCCCCCTTTCCCCTGGTGCCTATAAATACCCCCTACGGGTCTTCAGTCGGGAGATATCTAGAGAATAGAATTGTAATTTGTATTTTGTTGCTAGGAATTGTAATTGCTTTAGTTTGCTTTTTCTAGTTTTAGTTTTAGCTATTAGAGTGAAAGAGAGAGAGTGTGTAAGTGTTGTATTTGAAGGGTGACAAGCTAATACAAGTACTACTTCTCTTCCTTCTTTCAATTTACTTGTACTTTCATTTGGTTTTTACTTTCTTATTGTAGTGTAACTTCCTTTCTCTTTACTTCTTTTCTTTTGTTGCTTCTTTTCTTACCATGTCTAACTAACTCCACCACTGCATGGCTAACTAACTACTAAATGACTAATTTCTAACTTCTTGATTGATAACACAAATGAGTCAATAGTGTCAAACAAGCCTTGTGCAAACGAGAGCTATGGCATCTTAAGACGAGGGTTCTAACTCTAACTTACCTACAAGTATTTACCTCCTTATATTTCATACTTAAATGGTTTTTGATGATCTATGGGTGTTGTATTTTGCTTGTTGTTGTAAGTTAGAGACTTTCCTTTTTAACTTTGCCGATACCATTAGTGCACTCGTGTCTTCCCATATTCTCGCCTTCTATTGGATCTTGATATGGGAATGTCCGAGTTTTTGCCGTGTAAAATTAAGTTATAGGAAGAACTTTCACTCGATTTTCACGTGAATAGTTCCAATGCATAAGGGCTATACTTGCCTATGATCCATCATAAGGCTACATCTTCAAGAAGTTAGGGATTAGTGGGAGCAATTAGTAGAAAGTTAGCCATGAGCCTTTAACATTAAGAAAAACCCACTTTTACAAACCACCAAAACATTTTCCAACAATTCTTGAAACAACTTGTTTTCACTTTTCAATTCTTTATTTGGAAATAAGGAACTTTCTTTCTTCTTGAACTTTGAAGCCGCATCAAGCTTCCATTGCTCTCCCTCCTTGTGGATACGACCTGTATAGCTACTTCGCTATTACGAAAGAATCGCAAAAGCAGTAACATCAACCCACACTCTTTTTACTTATTCTTGTACTTGCTTTTTGCCGATCAAATTTTGGCGCTGTTTCCGGGGAGGGAACGGCTTTGTTGTTCAATACTAAAGATTGTTCTTTATTTTTGTGTGTAGGAGAAGTACCAAGGAGCTCACTATCACGGGAAGCGAAAGAGGTGGCCAAGGACATTGCGTGAGGATTCATTTGCCCTCGGAAAAATTCGTGTAAAAGCGAGTTTTTCCGATTGAAGAACTAACAAACTCGTTTGCAGGGTTGCCAAAAGCCGCTAAAAAAATTGTTTTCTAAATTTTTAGTTTCCTTGGATGCTTCACCTTTATGTATGTATAATAAACTCAACAGAAATTCACTTGTTGCTTAATTGAAATTTAGATTAGACTTTTGCATTTAGGGCACGTGTCTATTTCAATTCATTTCAATTTCTGTTGAAGAGTGCTGGAGAAAAGGTACGTGTGCATTCATATAGAATAGAATCAACATTTTGGAGTGATTTATCGCTTTGAGTGTTACCTTGTTGTGAATAAGCTGTACACTTGCACAATTGATTTTAAGAGCAAAACCCAAATAAACAAGATAAGGTGGGGATTTCATCACCCTCCTTAGCCCAAAAATCATCTCCAGTGCACTCATATTTTCCCAAGCCTTAACTAAAAATCAATAGATGTTGGCCCTAGGGACATCTCGAACTCACTAAAGAGATTAACCGAGGTTGAAAATTGCAAGAACTATACTCCTGTAAAATCGGTCTAAGGAAAGTGGATTGAGAAGCAAAGCCTCGAAAGCTCCGTGGTTTGGCGTAATTAGAACCGTGGCTCACGCTCGGATACCTCCCCCGAGCTTTGCCTTTTCCTGACCGATTAGCTTGTAGTCGAGTCCCTGCAACAACCTTTCCCGGAGAATCAACCAGTTAGGAGTCGTCTAGGTCCAGGTACCTTAGACTAAGGCTTGGTGGTGTTTTTCTTTCTTTTGTTTGTTTTTCATTCTTTTCGATTGTTTGTTATTTTTATGTTGTTTGTGGCGTGCTACATGTAAGAGTGGGTGAGAGATCCGGCAACTTCCAGATTAACCAGAAACACTTCTCTACCCTTGCATTCAAAACCAGTGATGGCTTCACTTCAGGATAGGTTTTACCCAATCAGAACCTCATTGCCATCCTGTATAAAACTTTCTGAAGCAAATGGCAATAATTTTGAGTTAAAGCCCCAATTCATTAACACTCTACCCAAATTTTATAGTTTAAAATCAGAGGCGCATACTTCTTTGTTAGAGAATTTGAAGAAGTGTGCCTCATGATGCGTATACCTCAGCTAGGAGACGATGCCGTTAGGTTGCGTTTCATCCATTTTTCCCTAAAGGACCTACCTAAAAAATGATTGTACAGCTTGGCAGCAGATTCAGTTACGACATGGGATGATTTCGTCAAGGCCTTCTTGAAGAAATTCTACCCAATTCACAAAACTGACCTCATTAGGAAGAATATCATGCAGTTTAGGTAAGAACTGAGCGAACCATTTTGGAGATACTTTGAGCGATTTAAAGATCTCCTAACTCAGTGCCCTCATCATGGCGTGGAGAAATGGCATCAGTGCCAGATTCTCTATGATGGTCTAGACTATCAGACAAAGACCCTGTTAGAAACGATGTGTCAAGGAGGATTCTTGCAGAAGAATGAGAATCAGGGTTGGGATTTATTTGAGGATTTAGCTGAGAAAACCCTACAATGGGAGCCAGCCTCAGAAAAACCTAGGAATTCACAATCTATACCTTCAAGATGAGGGCTCCTATCGCTAGAATCATCTATAGCTGCCGAGGCTAAGATTGCAACCCTAATGAGGAGGATAGATACTCTGGAAACAAAAGAGCCTACCAATGTCAACCAGATCAACCCACCACTAATTCACAATTCGGGTTGTTCATACTGTCAGGCACCAAACCATGTCTTTGAAGAGTGCCCCATTTTTCATACCCAGCAAGTGCCACCGGAACACCTGAACGCGGCCTACTCACGGCCGCCACACAACCCCTACTCACAAACATGCAATCTAGGTTGGAGGAATCACCCTAATTTCTCCTGGGCCCCAAACAATCCCTCCAGGCCTAATTTCTCCAACAATTTTCACCAACCTACTCCTCCACCACCTTTCCCGGTCAAGCCCCATCTTCCTCCTCCCAAAGCTCTCTAATGGAAAAGAAAATCAGTAAATTAGAGGAGAGCATAGAGGCTTTCATGAAGTCCCAAGCTGCTTTCATGCAAAATCAGGGACAAACTCTGAACAATCATTCACAGGCTATATCGAGATTGAAAATACAGATGAGCCAATTAGCTAGCTCCCTAAGTGAAAGACCAAAGGGTACTTTGCCTAGTCAGCTGCTAGTTAACCCAAAAACCTCCAATCAAGCATATGAAATTCAGGAACCATCGATCAACCAATGCAATGTTATTCACACACTTCGATCTGGAAAGAAGGTAGACAACCAGGTCTATCAACAAAAAAGTCCAGTCCATCCTGATCCCATTCCAGCCTCCACCTCTGCTAGTTCCTCCCAAACTGCTTCTCAAACTTCTGACGAGGACAAAGCTACTTAACAAGTTCATAAGCCTATAGCACCCTTTCCTAATAGGCTTAGGAACAACAAAAAGAATATGCACATGGAAAAGATGCTCGAGATGTTCAACGAGGTCAAATTGAATGTGCCTCTTCTTGACGCTATCCAACAAGTCCCAGATTATGCCAAATTTCTTAAGAATATGTGTATGAAGAAGAGAAAGACCAATGTGCCCAAGAAAATATTCTTGGCAACCAATATAAGCGAAATTCTGTCTGGTCCCATTCCAGTGAAATACAAGGATCCCGGATGTCCCACCATTTCATGCACCATAGGACAGATCGAAATCAGTAGAGCACTTCTTGACCTGGGAGCAAGTATCAACTTGCTACCTCTCTCAGTATACCAGTAACATGGGTTAGGCGAGCTAAGCCCAACTCGAGTCATTATTTAGCTAGCTGATCGATCTGTGAAGATCCCGAAGAGGGAAATCACAAATATCCTTATCCGGGTCGGGTATTTTATTTACCCTGTTGACTTCATTGTGCTTGAGACCCAACCTGTGTCCAATCTTAGGTCTCAAACTCCTGTCATCTTAGGATGCCCATTCCTTACTACAGCCAATGCCATTATCAACTATAAGAACGGGTCTATGCGATTGACTTTTGAAGACATGACTAAGGAAGTCAGTGTCTTCTATCTTGGAAGACAACCTAGGGATGTCAATGATCAGACGTTTGAGGTCAATTCTATTGAAAACCTGACCAGTGAGCATAAGAAAAGCATGGAGACAGAAATTGAGGTAGAGTTTGATTTGGAGGCTGAGGATTTTAATCTAGATCAGATCATAGATTCAGCAGTGGATTAGGCGTCAAGCCCAAGTGTACCTCATCCTAGGATTGAAAGCCCAGGGATTGCCTCCAATGAAGCAACACCTTCCCTAGAACTAAAAGCCCTGCCTGAACACCTCAAGTACACCTACCTGAGCGGAAAGGATACCTTGCCAGTCATCATAGCATCCCACTTGACTGAGCAACAAGAGGATAGCTTAATGTCTATTCTGAAAAGACATAAGGAAGCCATTGGATAGACGATGAAGGACATCAAGAGAATAAGTCCAACCATAGTGCAACATAGAATCCATTTAGTCGATGAAGGAACCCCTAGGAGGGACCCACAACGCAGGCTTAACCCTCTCATGCAAGAGGCAGTTAAGGCTGAAATTCTGAAACTATTAGATAATGGGATTATTTATCCCATTTCTGATAGCCAATGGGTTAGCCCTGTTCATGCAGTCCAAAGAAGGCTGGCTTTATGGTGGTAGAAAATGAGGAAAAAAAGTTGGTACAAACAAAACTGCCTACCAAGGTTCGTGTTTGTATCGACTACAGGAAGTTGAATGCAGCTACCCGTAAAGACCACTTTCCGCTACCCTTCATCGACCAAATGCTTGAGCGTTTGGCTGGACAAGAGTACTACTGCTTCCTAGATGGGTAGTCGGGATACAACCAAATCCCTATTGCTGTAGAAGACCAGAAAAAGACGATATTCACCTGGCCATTCGGAACTTTCGCTTACCGATGCATGCCCTTTGGATTGTGCAATGCTCCCGCAACATTCCAACGGTGCATGCTTAGTCTTTTCTTCGACATGGTAGAACGTTTTCTTGAGAATTTCATGGATGACTTCTCCATCTATGGAGATTCATTTGATCAGTATCTTCATCACCTAGAGTTAGTGCTACAAAGATGCAAGGAGAAGAACCTAACTCTAAACTGGGAAAAATGACACTTCATGGTGAGACAGAAGATTGTCTTGAGCTATGAGATTTCGAGGAGAGGCATAGAAGTGGATAAGGCTAAAGTAGAAATGATTGCTAAGCTTTCACCACCCAAAAGCATCAAGGATATTAGATCCTTTTTAGGGCATGTTGGGTTCTACCGATGGTTCATTAAGGACTTTAGCAAAATCGCGAGGCCCTT